>CM046381.1:16003417-16028417 GCA_025413485.1 Ficus microcarpa | reverse complement strand
AAGGTTTATCCATATCATGAGAATATGTCACATCCAATCACCAATTATAAAACGTATTATTATGCATTGTTTTGTAATTTTGAATTTAGCGAATTAGGGGCATCTTATATGATCTGTTTTACCAATTCATATTTCGCGATACATCTTTTTTAACATATATATAATTATGTATTTATTCTGATTTTCAGAAGGACATCTTTCATATTCATAATTTTAAGGGATTGAAAAAATTTTGAATATGCATTACTGTCAAGAATTTTTAATTTTTATTTATGTGGACGCCAAGTGTTTAATTAGCAGAAATTCTGAAATTAGCAAAATAAATCAAATTCGTAATCAGAAAAGTATTTGATTGAACTCATCTTTTTTACTTCCTTTCCACTTATTTATTTTTTTTTTTTATAATTTTTTAATTTTTATTTTGAGATCTCCTTACCACACGTTGATATATAGAGAGCTAACAAAGAGAAGACACGACACAAAGAAAAATCAAATGTACAACCCAAAAATTAAGTTGCGCTGATTTAGAATCCTCATCATGTACCCACACATTACCTTACGTTGATAGATTGATTGACTACTTTTCAGTCAACTCATGTGGATCATATTTCATGAGTAATAATAGTGAAAAAACTTAGAGCGTTGATATTATTGTCATCTCCCCGAACCGGCAAAAAAAAAATTGATGCCACAATGCTCAACTAGAATAGGGTGATAATCCTCCAATAAACTTCAAATGAAAAGTGAATACAATAAATATCCTTCATATAATTAATGTTCAGTCTCAGAACTTTATTTTTTTTTCATAATATATACTTGATAAATAAATACATTATTAATAGGCTTTAAATCCTTATAAACCACAACTCACCAATCATTGAATAATCTCAATTTAGCAATGTTCTTATGTACTATTTGATGCCAAAATCTGAGAGGTTAAAATAAATAAAAGTGCGAGGTCCAGAGCCCGCTAAGTAACCAGTAGTTTTTAGGGAAAATAATCGAAACACCCTCTATGTTTAGTCTAAATATGATTTTTCTCATCTTATTATTATTTAAATACCCAAAACATACCTTATGTTTGTAAAATTAGTCAACAAAATACCTAGAGACAATTAAAAATTTTGACGACATCAAAATTAGTGTTACCAATTAATTTTAAATATGATAACTAAGAAACTAAATAAACAAATTTAAAATGACGAAATATATGTTTCAATTATTTGTTTTAGTTATCTGTTCCAAATAATTTGAGAATTTTTTTGTTTTACTAAATAGTTTAGTTTAATATTTTTTCAATTGTGTTTGATGTACTAGATTGGCGGAATATGCTTTATAATTTTTCCAACCCTTGGCCAAAAAGAACAATAAGCCTGGCAGAAATAAAGATGAGAAAGCTGGACATTCAAGAAGACAAAAATAGCTTAAGAAGCACAATTAAAAACGACAACAACCTAAACAGAAATAAAAGATGAACTTGAAATGATAGAGAACTTGGAAAAACAACAACAATGTTAAAAGACAACAACAATGAATTGACACACAAACCGCAAAAACGACAATGAAACTGCAAAATGAGAGTCGATTATGTTAACATTACACAATTTATATATTCTTTTACTTAAACTTATACTATTTTTTTTTCAAGCTTTGAAATTTCTTAAATACCCATAAGAAAGGGAGAAAGCCCTGTACATGTTTATTTCCGTCCCTGGAAAAGATACAAAAAGTTGAAACTGACAAGGTCAGCCAGTATTAAATTAAGTTTTAGTGATTCTTAAGTTTCTAGATTTGTGTTTAAAAAAAATAATAATAATAAAAATAAAAAAAAAACAACGATGGTTATGAATTTAATTTTTAAATAGAGAACTTGTACAGAGTAAAGTACATGAGTTTAAAAGAACTATTATGTGGGGTAGAAGGTTGGTCAAGAAAATAGGAGACCTACAGAGAGAACATCTTTCCATTGGTCACTACATAAAAGGAGATGAATTTATTGTAATGCCATGACCTCTACACTGGCCCTAGAAGATAAGGTGAAACAGATTGACCCCCTCCCTCCTTTTTTTTTTTTTTTTTTCCCTCCATTAATAATCTGGGGTATTCTTTTGGAATTATTTTTCTAATGCATGGTTATCCATATATCTATATTCGAAGTTTCGTATTTTCTGTTTTCATTTGAGAATAATTCTTGTACCTCTCTTCCACGCTGCCGACCGGGAAGCTTTAAAAATTAATTAGAAGCCTAAGTCGATCGCATGTTCACTTTGGAGATAATATTGTTCGGTTGTATGTCTCTCTCTCTCTCTCTCTCTCTCTCTCTCTCTCTATATATATATATATATATATATCAATTTAGTTTAGTCTTTTGCAACCATCGGTCGCGGATGTTTCTTCAATGAACAATCACGAGTAAAGGCACGCGTTTTCTAGTTTTATACCGAACATGTGTACTATTTCAATTCTGTTTTTTTTTTTTTTTTCCTTAAACAAAAAATATAAATGGTGGTAACAATAATTGTAAGAATCTCAAGATATATTAATTAATTTGTCGCCTATTTAGAATCCTCATTATCTATCCGTGAGGCAATAGAAATTGATCAATTGATTGATTATTTTTCAGTCAACTCATGTGGACAATATTTCATGAGTACTTTCATAGTAGATATCATTAGGGTATTGATATATGTCACGTTCCGAATCGGAAACAATTGATGCCACAATGCTCAATTAATTAGAATAGAGTGATAATCCTCCAATAAACTTCAAATGAAAATTGAATACAAAATATATCCTTCAAATAATTAAATATTCAATCTCAGTACTTTATTTTTTCATAATATACTTGATACATTAGTGCATAATCACAAAGTCATATAAGTTAACCAAAAATGAAGAAACATTAAAAAAAAATAAAATAAAAAATAAAATAAAAAACTTTATCCTACAATTTTGTATTTAACTACCTATTATTATAAAAAAAGACTAACCATTAAAAACTCTACATATATATCTATCATGACTAAGTATATGTATATATTTCAACACCGATCAACCCATCTCTGCTTCTATTTTTACACGCTAGGTGTTTGATGGATTAAGTTCTTAAGTGTCAATCTTATTGGAATACTTAAACTTACTTTGATATTAGTTGTCTATATTCTCTTCATAAATGAAAAACCAAAAAAAAGAAACATCTATTAACCTGGAAATTGAAGAAGGTAATTCATGCCGATTTTGTGGTAGAACTTTTTTTATATTACCCTAACAGTAGATCTCATTTTTATGGACCGTTTGATGTATGTCAACAGCTGAAACATTGCTTATATATGATAATTATAATGCACATTAACTCATAGTAATATAGACCAGTTATTTATAACATTGCTATAGAAAATCCTTAACAACACTTAAAACAAATATTTCATATTACTAACATCAACTTTTGAATGTAGATATCGTATAATCGTGGCTTGGTGTTTGAGATTTAAATACCTAAAACCACATATCATAGGTACCCAGGTGCCAAAATCGTTATAGCAATCTTGGCCACGTTAAGGGGCCAAGAGCAGGAAGGTCTTAGCTACCTATCAACAGTAGTATACTTGAGATTTAAATTTTCAAAAAGAGTACTTAAACATCAAAATTTAGAGTGAAATTTGTTATTTTTTAAAATAATTAGATACGTGTAATAATTATTAAAAAAAAAAACCCCCTCTAAACTAACATTATTCGTTTGTGCTTCACATGATTATTCATAGTTTGTCGTTTAATTACGTTACGAAAATCTCTTATTTGTAACGAGAAGATTCATAAATAGTGAGGATGCAGTAAATTTTTAATTTATTTTCTTTTTATTTTTTTTATTCCTCTTGTGATCAAGTGGGTCCAATAAAGCTAATCCATTCAAATATTGACTTGTTCCAAACTGCTTAAATCATGGGTCACCTGATTTTCGACATTTGAAAAAAAGTGAGGTATTTTTTCTACTTCAAATTTTGATCATTTTATATCGACTTAAAAAAAGATTAAAAAAATACATTAGTTATAGAATTCCAAATACAGAATATAAAAATAAAATTCACTAGTGAGCAATGAGGAAGATCTCTTACTTTATTTTCAGTGAGTGATCGACCATTTGATAACTGACAATTCGAGAAATATAAGCCAATTACTTTCGTTGAAAATGGGCAAAGTTCAGAAGAAAAAGAAAATGTCCAGCTCAATGAATAAGTTACAAAGTAATAGGATTCATTCTTGTTACGACCTCAGGCACGATGTATTTGGTGGAACTCACATGAGACTATTTATATATGAGTACTGAGATACAATCTTTTTCAAGTTTCAGTGATTCTTTGCATTAGAAAGACAGAAAGTCACACATTTTCTCACACTAGAAAGACTTTAACTTGCTATTTCTTTGCACTTTCTTTTTGTTCGTGACAACAATATACATATATATGTGTGTGTGTGTGTATTTGAAATGGCAATAATCATTTTCGGGAAGGGATTTGAGTACTTTTCATTTTGGTGCTCTATTTGTAAACGTAGTTTGTTAACGGACGAGTCGAAACTGTACATTCAAATAACGTCAAGATAGTCAGACCTATTAAATTTATATTAAAGACCAAACATGAAATAAATATATATTCGAAGAAGTTATTACTTATTAGTAGTAATTAATTATATGACAACACACCAAAGAAGATAATTAAAATATTAATAGTTGGCTATTGCTGTTTGAAATTTGGAAAATTTTTTCTTTTTTTTGAAAGAGTGAAATTTGTAAAATGTAATTCAACTCCTAAGTGATCTCATCAGATGGGATCAACTATTTATAAGAGATCCAAATTTAATCCCGTCGCATTAAAGAAGATTCCTCTTGAAATGTTGTTACTTGTATTTTACATTTGGTTTTTTGGGATAGTGCCCGTCATTTTCCAAAATTCTTATCTTTTCGATCAATTACGTCTTTTCACCTTCTTATTGTCGCTCTGAAAAATTTATGTCGTTTATGGTTGTTGTTCCTTTTCTACTACTAAGATAGCCAAAAATACTTGGTTTATATATATAGTTTAGTGCTGGATATTTATGTGAAAAGAAGTGACGGCCATCAGTTGATTTTTTTCTTTTTCAAGGGTCCTTCAGTTGTTTATTATTATATATATCTCCAAACAAAAACAGGAAAAAAAAAAAAAAAAAAAAAACACGAAAGAAAGAAAGAAAGAAAGAAGTTGGGTTGTCGATTATTGATTGAATTTGGTGATTATGGCAAGTAATCACTTTCCCTGTTTATATATAAAGTATTGCAATTTTGCTCCACATTAAATGAAAAAGTCTCCCACTGGAAGCTATAAAAGGGGAATCAATTAGTATAATTATATAATTGAAAATTATCTAAGTGCAATTAACGGATTGACCACAGCCCATATGTTGTATGTTGATTTGTTGTCAAAATCAACATATGAGCTGTGAAACCGCACTTTGTTATTAAAGCTGTGAAATCGTAAAGTAATTTTCTTCCAACTAAAGTCTGGAGACATTGTTCGAGGAAATGATATATATATATATATATATATATATATATATATATTAAGGATTGGGAATAAGTGGAAGACGAAGAAAACAAAGTCTACTCCGATGTTCTTTCCTTGGAGTCTTCATAGTGCTGCTTTTTTAAACAAAGACCAAGAAAGTTATAAAACAATAAAAAAAAGACAGAGCCACTCAACTTTATGATATATATATATATATATATATATATAATTTATTTTTTTTTATTTTAGAAGGAGTAGGAGGAAGTGTCAAGTTCACATATAATATTTATTGTACAGTTAATAGGACGTACGTCAATGATTAATAATTTAATTGAAAATACAAAACTGCATTTATAAAAATAAATTTTATTAAATAAATTTAGTTTTCAGTGGTCCTGGTTTGAGCCCATCATAGTAACTTGACAAAACGATATAAAAATATCTTAAAAACCCACTGAATATATAAATTAATGAATTCCTATAATACATTAAAACTCTGTTATACATATGACTAAATTAGGGGGTCTTTGTAAAAAATTTGTCTATTGTTGTTTATTGTTGCTTTCCTTCGCACCCTTGGAGATGAGAAAGCCATTGGTGTATGATTGTTGTCCCATGGTTCGTTTTTCTGAAAGTATATAATTGAGCTATGGTTTTTATTTACTTAAATATTTTTTCTTGGTTTAATGTTCGTTACATAACTAATTGTGATATTCTTGCCAGTTTCTTCTAATGCTACTTACTTCCTCTCGATATTTATTTATATTTAAATATATATACGTACGTACGTACGTATGTATGTATAATGACTGGACAAATATAAAGCAAAAAAGGAATCTAGTATGTATATAAGAAAAATTATAACTGTGTTTCCATTCAATAATTGACATAAATAAATTTGTTCTTATTAATAGAAAATTATATCAAATTTCATTTTCAAATAGTGCTTCCAATGAAAAGGGGGGAGAAAAAAATTTCTGGCTCTGCTACTATTGGATGACTAATTAATAGAACTGGATCCAATTAACTTAATTCCGTGAATTAATTACTTTATCTACACTGGAAGATGAGAAAAGTATACAAACAAGAAGACCGAAGTCTGAAGTCAAAAAAGAGGCAGCATATAAAAAATTCAAAAACCGCACTTTGCAACTACGAAGTAATTTTCTACCAACTAAAGTCTAAAGCCATTGTACGAGAAATTATATTTTCAAAGGGATTGGGAGTAAGTGGAAGACGAAGAATACGAAGTCTACTCCGATGATCTTTCCTTGGAATCTTCATAGGGCAGCTATTATTAATAAAGACCAAGAAAGATTGAAAAAAATAAACAAATGAAGAAGAGCCACTCAACCAGACAGAGATTGAAAGTAAGTCAATATAGCAAAACATTATTCTTGAAGCACGATAGAAGTTTTATAATTTTAGAAGGAGAAGGAGGTGTAGCAAGTTCACACATCATATCTATAATATAATTAATGGAACCATGTTTAATCTTTACTTGAAAAAAAAAAAAAAAAAAAAAAAAAAGAAAAAAAAGCCAATTGCTTAGCAATCCCAGATCTAACGGTGCTAGAAAAATTTCAAATATGGGATTTTATCAAGAATCAGAATTTTTAATTTCCTAATGTAATCACGTTTAGGGATTATTAGTTTTGATGACAATCATGAATGATGAAATCTTGTAAAAATAAATGCTTGTCAATTTTTGTTTGATTGAGATTTCCAACTACATAATTAGTTAAAAATCCAAGAAAATTTCTATAACACATAAATTAATCATAAAATGACAGTGGTTGAAAAATCTCAAAAATTGGAATCATCTTGTTTTTTTCTCCCATCAAAATTTTTTTTCTTAGTGGTATTTTTCTCCCCCATGTATTTACATATCTCACAATTAGCTTACATAATTGTTTTATCGGTTGGAGATGAAATTTTTTAAGTTAAAATTGATTGACTTTTCAAAAACTAATTGTAAATTTTGTTGATTTTTAAAAAAAAGACAAAAACTAAAATGAAATATAATTTAGTTAGAATTAAATTATATACTAAACGAAACCATAGTTTTTCAACAAAGAATCCATGATCATGGCGCGTGGTTGTTCAATCAGCCAGGGTAGGGAATTAAATGAGGTGGGTCAAATGGGTACCCGCCCCGTGGGGCGGGTTTTACTTGCAATTTATGGATTGCGGGGTGAGGCGGGGCGGGGCTGGTCATGACCAACAAAGGTGCGGGTCGCCCCTAACCCGCCCTGTTTACATATTAAAAATAATAATAAAAAAAAAACCCCACCCGAATAGGATTTTTTTTTTAATGTAAGTCGACATCAAAATCAAGAGTACTTCTCACAGATCGATACCTTCTACTGGGTCCTGGACATGAACACCTTCTTCAGCGACTCCTAAGACCAGGTCCGCGAGATCTGCATCTTCCTCCTCAACAACTTCTCTCTCCCTCCCGACAAGGCCCTCACCGTCTACGTCCAGTCCCCTGGCTCCCCCTTCATCTTCTGCGGCGCCGTCACGGTGCTCTCTCTCTTCTGATCCGTATCCGGCGCCGGCGATGGCGAACAGCTCCAGATCGTAGCTGCAGCACCGCCGGCGTCGGCCAAAGTCGGGGTGTCAGGGGAGGAGCTGGTGGTGCTGCCGTCGCTGGACGCGGCGTTGGAGAGGAGGATAGAGAGGGTGGCGATGAAGATGGGGAAGAATCTGTTCAATTTCATGCAGCCGTCTTGTGGGGTGGACGGCTCGAAGCTGGTGGTGCCGATAGATATTCTGGACAGGTGCCCCTTACTCGCCCCGTTTACAGATTAAAAAAGAAAAGAAAATTTTTGTTAATGCAAGTGGGTCCGCGGGGCAGGGCGTGAACCCACTGACCCACACGGGTTTGACCCGCCCGCACCTGCATATAAATGGGGTGTTTGCCTTGCTTAGACTTTTGAGTCCCAAATATGGTGGTTGTGGAATTGAATTATTGATTTTTATTGTCGGTTGTTTGCACAGTAGCCTTTGGAAACTATGTAATACCACGTCACCCATTTTCTACGCTATAAATGTGCATGGTCGTATGGCCTGTCATTGCACACAAACTCTTCCCCCAAAAGATCTGTTCTAGAGTCCATAAACAGAGTTTGACGGTTTTATACTTTTCTGAGAGAATGATGGTTTGGTTTCTTCCATGGCTGAGTCTCCTTCTATTCCTCCTTCCTTCTCCATTCTACTCTTCTTCTTCATTTCCACCCTCTCCCTTTACTCCTCCTCCTCCTCCTCCTCCTCCACTGTGCCATCCCCATGAAAGCTCTGCTTTGCTCCACTTCAAGAACTCTCTTTCCATAACAAACAATACTTCTTATCTCTCTTCTTGTCCTCATTGGTTTGGAATTACTAATCCTAATAGTACAGTGTATTGGAATATGAGCAGGGACTGTTGCACATGGAGTGGAGTCACATGTGATGAGGTCTCTGGTCATGTCATTCGGCTTGATCTTTCCTGCAATGGGATTGATGGTGTTATCCACTCCAACAGCAGTTTGTTCCTCCTCACTCGTCTTCAAACTCTTGTCCTCTCCCATAATTTGTTTCGTGGCTCAATCTCACCCCAATTTGGTAGGTTTTCAAGTTTGATTCACCTTGACCTTTCTAACTCTGGTTTCACAGGCCAACTCCCTCTAGAATTCTCTTTCTTGTCTAGTTTGGTTACACTTGATCTTAGTTTGAACAATGGTTTCACTCTTGAGACTTTTAGTTTGAAACGAATTATTTCAAACTTAACCAGTCTCAAAGAATTGTCCTTGAGTAATGTCAATTTGTCTTGCATCTCGACTAATTCCTTTATGAATTTGTCAGAACCTTTGCTGTCTCTTGATCTTAGTGGGAGTGAACTGATAGGGAAATTTCCAGAAAACATTTTTCACCTTCCAAACCTGCAAGAGCTCATCTTATCATACAATAGAAATCTCAGTGGATCTTTTCCTAGATATAATTGGACCAGCCCACTTAGAGAGTTAGGCCTTTCAGAAACCGGATTCATACTAGATGTCTCATATCTTGTTAGGAATCTGAAACAATTGACTCATTTGTATGCCAGCTTCTGTGGTTTAACAGGATCCTTACCAGGATTATCTGGCAACATCACTCAAATCACCTACTTTGACCTCTCTAATAATAATTTCAGTGGTCAATTCCCATGGGACTTTCTCAACCTAGGGAAACTTACTTCTTTAGATCTTGGGTACAATAATTTCGAAGGTCAACTTCCTGAAATTTGTAGTAACTCCACAAAAAAAGCTCTTTTGTGTGACTCTTTGAAAAACCAGTCAGTGGGCTCTCTTCCATTGAATTTGAAATCCTTGGACTTATCTGGTAACTTACTTAATGGGACAATACCATCTTGGTTATGTTCCCTTCCGTCTTTGCAATCTTTAAAACTAGGGTGGAACCAATTCACTGGTCATCTTTGTGAATTCCAGTATAATTCTCTGGTCTATCTTGATTTAAGCTTAAATAAACTACAGGGCCTCATTCCAACATCAATTTTTCAACAAGTGAATCTTCTAGACTTAGATCTTTCATCAAATAACTTCAGTGGATCCATGTGGTTAGACCAGCCTTCAAATTTAAAAAATCTCAATCTTATTAAACTTTCTTTTAATAGCATGTCAAGGGATTCCATCAACTCCATCATATCTGCTTTGCCCAATACCCTTCAATACTTGTTTTTGTCTTCGTGCCAGATCAGTGAGTTCCCACCCTCTTTAAGAAGCTTTGAAAATTTAGTACTCTTGGACCTTTCCAACAACCAAATTGAAGGGATTGTTCCCCAATGGTTTTGGAATGTTGGGAAGGATTCATTGTGGTATCTAAATATTTCTCACAATCTCTCAACACATATAGACCAAATTCCTTGGAAAGGCTTATATTATATTGACCTAAGCTCCAACCGGCTTCAAGGTCATCTTCCAATTCCACCACCTTCAACTGTTCTGTTTTCAATCTCAAACAACCAATTCGTTGGAGAGATACCTTCTTTGTTTTGCAACCTTACTTGGATTGACACCCTTGATTTGTCAAACAATTATTTGACTGGGAGCATTCCTCCATGCTCTGGACTCTCAAGAGTAGCAAAGGGAAACTCCTTGAGGATCTTGAACCTTCATGGAAACCAGTTGGAAGGGTCACTACCCCATTTTTTCCAAAACTGTTCGTTTCTGGAAATTTTGGATGTTGGAAACAACAAGCTTAATGGATCCTTTCCCCATTGGTTGGCATCTCTTCCAGGACTTCAAATTCTGATCATGAAATCTAATAGATTTCATGGTCCAATAAGTAATCCAGAGGTGAGATTCCCCTTCCAAATGTTAAGAATCATGGACCTCTCCAACAATGAATTCACAGGTCTTTTGCCAGCCGAATATTTTCAGAATTTTATGGCCATGATGGATGCTCATTCAGATGTTTTGGAATATATGGGACAATATCCGATAGGTGGCTCCTATTATTCTGTGACAATGTCAATCAAAGGAAACTTCATGGCGCTGCCGAAAATCCAAAAAATGTTCATGACCATTGATTTCTCAAGTAATAACTTCACAGGAGAGATCCCAAAAGTGATTGGAAAGCTCAATTCACTCAAAGGTCTGAATTTTTCTCACAATCGGTTGTCTGGTCTCATTCCTCCATCGTTGGCAAACTTGAGCAATCTTGAATGGTTAGACCTCTCCTCAAACAAACTTTCAGGTCATATTCCAGTGGAATTGGCAGCAGGTATGAATCAACTCGCAGCCTTGAATCTTTCCAACAACAGACTAGAAGGACCAATTCCTCGCGGGAAGCAATTTGAAACATTCAACAGTGACTCATACGGTGGGAATCTGGGATTATGTGGATTCCCTCTTCCCAAATCATGCAGCAACGATGAAGCACAACAGGACCAAGGAAATGATGATGGAGAGCACGAGAGTGGAATGGCAGAATGGAAGGTAGTGATGATGGGATATGCAAGCGGACTGGTGATCGGAATATCTGTGGGATACATGGTGCTTTTCAGCAAAAGCTTCGATCTTTGGTTCTTCAAAAGATTTGGAGGAGGACGACGTCGTAGAACCAGCTCTCGCTCAAGAGGGAGGAGAAGGTCAAACTAGCAAGCAGAAGAAAACAGAGTCTCATGGCAAGTCTGAAAGAGTAAGTTTGTAATGTGTTTGTAGTTATAAATTCTTGATTTTCTTATAAGAACCAAACATTATCAGCAACATAATTATTTTCATTTCTTTTGTGACAGGGGGATGGATGAAAAGTACCGTTCATGATCAAACTGGCATGGATTTTGGCATGACTCTGATGAAATCACTATCTCGTCGTTTTAGTTAATTTGTTGTTCTGTATTAAGAGTGCTAAATAAACTGTAATCCCTATTGGGGATTCGATCATAGGAAATCTGATGTTGTGGAGTTTGTATTATAGTTCTTGTTCAATTTTATTGTCATCTATGCTTTTGTTTGTATTTTGCGTACTTTGATGTGTTTTTTCCAACATATTTGAACGAAATAAATTACAGTTTTCACATAATTGTCACTATGAGGACATTATATATGCGAATTCATTGCCTTTAGCCTCATGCATTCAGATTTCATTTCGTATGTCATATAAAAACTTGTCATTATTTTGGTTAACATATGTAAAAAAAGAATTAAGGCATTTTCCTCAAATATAAGCGTTTACCTCTAAATCCTTTAATTTTTTTTTTTAATAAATCACTTACTCAAAAAAATTCAAGAGAAATTTTAGGTTTTTATTTTTTATTTTTTATTTTTTATTTTTTTGGTCACCGACGACAGTTTTGAACCCCCTTTTTTTTTTTCTTTTATTTTCAGTTGTCTGTCGTTTTCAAGGATGTTGTTATTTTGTAATAAATTTGTCGTTCATGCGTTCTCAACTGTTTCTCTTGTTGTTGTCGTTTTCCAGCATATTGTTCTCTCTCATCAACTAGTTGTTTTATGTCGTTTTTGCTGATGTTTTCCTTTTCCATTTGTCGTTTTTCTTTTCATTGTCGTATTTCGGAACTTTTGTCATTGATGAACTTGGCTTCACCAAACAAAGCAGAGCTTTCTCTAACTTACATGTGTTCCGATTTTCAAAACCCACCAACTTGCAATTCTCTCTTTCACTCTATCCCCTTCTATGTCTATATATATATATATATATATATATATATATATATATATATCCTCGACACACGATAGCCTTGAAGTTTGGAGTGAGCCAAAGAATCCATCGACATGGCGCTTGGTTCTTGGATCCGGAGCTCGCCAATGTTCATCAACGGCTCGAAATTGCTGAGCTTTCCAACGATTTGGCCTCAAAATGTAGGGAATTTAATTCTATCCACTAATTGGTAATTCTTACTATGATATATATATTTATATATATGTACGTCTTTTATTTTTTATTTTTTTTTATGAACATAAAATTTGTATATATATGTTGCTCTTCTTAGTTTGTGTTATGCATTATTCAATTGTAATTAAAATGAAATTTTGGCAATGGTAGAGAAATGCAAAATATCATTAGAAGAAATACACTGGCAATATAAACTAATTAGTAATTCTAAAGACGACGATATGGTGATAATGATACTTTAGAGGACGTAGTTATAAATATAACCTAGTGCTAATCATACACTGCTGACCAAAGATGAATGCAAATAGAGTATGTAGCATAAGCATCAATAGAAGCTTGCTTCTGCTTCTCACTTAATTCGGCAACATCCCACTCGCCGCCCAAAAGTAGTTCCGGAGCAAAGAGCGAATTCAACTCTAACTCACGTGCAATTTCAACAACATTACAAACCCACGCCACACTGTTTTCACCCCAAGCAGTGGCAACAAGTGATTTGAGCTCAACCGTGTTCCTACATCGAATGTCATAGTCTCTCTCAAGGTCAGCCACGTCCCGTGTGATACGATTAGGCAAGTGTTTCCCACGCAAAGTTTCAATAGGGCCACTCTATCCTTGACCATTAGTCCATCTCCCGATGGTCTGAATGACTTCTCTATGCCGAAACACAAATGTCACCCGCTCGCATAGCAGCTTCGAAAGGGCATCATTGAGTGCACCTTTAGCCATAACGACGATTATTTCGACTTCCGTGTGAGTAGAGTTACTTACGTTGATAAGACGAGTTGTTGACGTTATGATGATGCAGAGAGGTTAATTTGATCCACAAAAAATATGATATTAGAGTATGGAGAGATCATAAATTTTTAGGTATCGTGGTAGCTTTAATTTATTGGCCAAATTGGTCCAACATAATTGGGAAACTACAAACCAAATCAGGAAAATTTAAAAGTAAAGTTAAATATTGGGGTAACTACGGATTTTCTCACATTAGTACTGATACCATCCTGAACACTAAACTACCGTTAGACACTCCCGTTAGATTAGCATCACCAACTGTCATATGTAGCTACAAGACCTCTACATGTCCCACCAGCCATGAATACATTCTACGTGCTATCATCCAGGTCCTGAGGATTTTCCTTCTTAAGCTATGGATCCCGTAAAATGGACAATCCCTACGCCAGAGCATTCGCTACAAAGCGGAAATGATCGTGCTCTTAAACTATATTGAAGTTCCTATCACTTTATCAGTAAAGAGATCCTTCAAAACTCATCTCACTAATTTTATCCGATCACATCCATATTTCTTCAACATCATTTATAATTTCTTATTATACCATTGTATTTCAAATCAATTATTTTCGAACACCTTAGCAAATGCCTTGACATTTAAAATCAGCAAGAAAAGTTGAACAATCCAGTTTAAAACAGCTTTCTGATCAACAATGAATATTTGAACCAGAAATTCAAAGAAAAACATATTTTGAACATTTGAACGAGAGGTTCAAAGAAAAACTTTATACTCGCAAAATTTTCACCGATGAAAATATTATATATGACTATGTCATTGAATTAGTATTTGGTTTGATGATTTTGTTATAATTTGTCATTTAAATGATTTAATTAGGTTACAACTTGACACTGACATATGAATAAAGTTAGTGTATTTGATTAGTGTGATTAAGTTATATTGTATACCTGTTATTCATGAATTTTTGAATTATTATTATCTAACTTTATAAACTTTTTCACTTGAACTTTTGGGAAATTCAGAGTTATGCACTTTAAGACTTGGACGTCGTTCTAGACGAATGGGGAGGAAAATTGATGCAGTTTTTTACAAATTGAACAAAAGGACTTGGCAATTTTTCGTTTTTCCTAACATATATAGTGCTTATAAATTTTTAGGGGAACCAGTCTTTCATACATTAATTATTTGCGTATAGTCATTTTTATTCTTCTTCTACTTTTTATTATTTATATATATATACATATATATATATGGTGCTGTGAAATCTAGGTAGAATCAATAAAAGCCTATGATATTTGATTTTTTGGGGCACTTCCTTTAAGCAGTCAGGGAAGGGAAAAGAAAATTTTCCCTGACATGGATTTTGACGTCAATTAAAAATAGACCTTTTCAACATCATTCAAATTTTAACTGACTAAGCCTCCGTTTGATAAACCGTCGTAAACTCAAATTTTTCATCTCAGTTTTTGTCTTTTTCTGAAAAGTCAACAAAAATTATAACTAATTTTTTAAAAGTCAACTAATTCAAACCGTTTTACCAAACGGATCCTAATATATTTTGGTATCAATTTAGAACTGACGTTGAAAGTTTTCCTTGTCAAGTTTGTGAACGACAAGAAATATTTGTAACATCGATTATCTCCGCATAGTTTTGATGCATCATCAAAATTACAACAGTAGGGCTAACTTTGGATTTTGGCAATATTGATGGACAATTTGATCTATGTGGAATAAGTATGTATAAATATGCAAAGAACAAAAAGTTCTGTAAATCACATTCATAAACAAATATTATGCAGAAATTGATTAAGTTCATTCTTCCTAACCTGAATATGTCCACCTTGGTAAAAATTCCCAGCAGGAAACTGTTAAAAAATTTTACTAGGATTATATTTGTTTTAGGATTACAATTAGATTTTTTATTTATCTATCTTATTAGTATAAGGGTAAATTTGGCCTTTTATTATTAGGTATTTTGGTCTTTTGATATGTGTTTGGAGGGGTAAACCTTCTTTTTTAAGTATTTTTATTTAAGCAGTTGCTTAAAATTATATATATATAATATAAAAATAAAAATAAAAATAAAAAAACCTTAACAACTTGTTTGGTTTCTCTTACTAGGACTCTAGGAATCTCAGAGGTTATTTTCTTTTCTTTTTTTTTTTTTTTTTTTTAAGTTGGGACGAGTCTCTGAGCTATTCATTGAAGAAGACGCGCCATTGAATCACGTAAAAATTTAAAAATAAATAAATAAATGAAACACGGATAATGGACAAACGACAACAATATGGAAATAACGACAGGCGCAAAAGGACTAGAATTGTGAAAACTTAAACTACATACGTAAATTACACCAGCACCACACCCCCCCCCCCCCCCCCCCAAAACAAAAAAAAACACACACGCATATGTCAAAGACAGAACGAGAAAAGAGTTTAAAGACGAAAATCAAATAATGTCATGAAATGATGCCGAAAACGACGACAATAGTATTGAAGACGACGTCAAGCAGGAAACCAAATAGAACAAGAATATCAAACGTTCAAAGGGATCCCCTTTTTTGCTTTTTGTTTCTTTGGTATTTCGTATTAATCCATTACAAAGGGATGGTATCAGCAAAAAGAAGGGGAAAAAAAAATAGTTCAAGGGATCATTACAATAACCTAATATGTATTTAATTTAATTTTGTTTTATTTCTTCTTATTATTATCATGCAAATACCTATGGTCTAATACAGTTAATATTAGGGGACGTGTCTTTAGCATCGCTAACTCTATCGATTTGTAAAGAGTCAGTATGGAATTACTACGCCTGCAAACATAGGAGATATTTTAATTTTCTAGGTTTACTTTTACATTTTAAAATTAGACCCGGTGAACTCCACCTATAAATTAGAGATTATCTTCAACTTATAATGTCCGGTTAAGGGAGAACTTATCTCCTCCAACTTACTCTAAATAATAATAACAAATTTGAATTGAATAAAATACTTTTTTAATTGCCTTATTTTGTTCTAAGTTCTCACAATCCTACCAATATAATCAGTAGAATAGGAAAATATACTCCCCTTTAACTTTTTTTTAAAGGTATAATTTTCATACAACTTAAATGTCCGATAGACTAATACACACTTACATGTCGAATTATTGAGTTGCTCTAATACCAATTGTTGAAACTTAACATTCCTATTAGTGTCTATGACACAGTATAAGCATCAATTCATGGGGTTACCAGTCGGAAGCGGTGGCACCACTTGAGAGCCACCGAAACTTGCCGAAGAAGAAAGCTTGAGCGTTGTGAAGCTATCACCTCACGCTACTGAAACCACACACACGCATAGTAAACTCTAGCACTCTTTCGCGCATTCAATCTCTTAAACTCTTGAAGTTCATGTAACTTTATCACTCCTTGAGTGCATCTTAGCATATTTATAGCCCCCATTTAGATCAAAAATTCAAACCGACTATTCAAACTTTTTTATTGTACTTTCTCGCCAAAAAAAAAAAAAAAAGCTCTGTTCAAACTTCTAATCCAAACAGGCCAATCTAAACTACATCATTCATTGTTTTCGATTACAATTGTATTTCAAATCAATCATTTTCGAACACCTTGGCAAATGTCTAGACATTTAACATTCAGCAAGAAAAGTTGGAACAATCAGCTTTTAACAGCTTTCTGAGCAATGAATTTTCGAACCAGAAATTTTAGAAAAACTTAGGTTGAACATTTGAACCAGAAGTTCAAAGAAAAACTTTATCCTCACATAATTGTCACCGATGAAGAAATTATGCGAGTTCATTGCCTTTAGCTTCATGCATATAGATTTCATTTCTGATGTCATACTACTAATTATTCCGGTAAAAACAAATATAAGAATTGTAACAAAAATATCAAAATAGAATAATCTTTTCCTTTTCCAATGAAATTCATTCTGTCTTAGGGAGGGAAAAAAACAAAAAAACAAAAACAAAACACAAACACAAACCTCAATTTTGTTGTACTCTTCCACTGCGAATTTTGCTGCCACTTGTACATCCCTCTCTGATTTCTTGCATGGGACAGCCGCACCAACCCAATCAAGTCCACCAGCTTTGAACAATCTTACAAATATATTTTCTATAGGAGCCTGCAAATCACAAGGTTCCACTTTCACTCTCAGGATAACCACAGAATAAATAACACAAAATTGATAACTTTAAAGTTTTAAAAATGTAATTATACCTTAGGATCACCAGTTTGCTCGGAACTCTTGCTGCAGGTAACAATGCCTGGTTCAAAACCTTGTGCAAGTGGATTCTTTTCCTGATATCAAGACCATTCAATGCATGAGCTTATTAAAATGTCGCACAAGCAGAAAACTGTTTCGTGTAAAGATTGATAACCAAATTTATAATTTGCCTGGACCTCGGCTACCGTTGGTATTAATTCAAGAAAAACAATATTACAACACTATATGTTAAAATTCATTCGCAATCCAAACATTGAAACCTCAAAGGACAGGGATATTACCTCAACAGAACAGTTTTTCTCGAAAAGCTCACAGACTTGCTTTGAGTCCGACTTACCATTGAGAATGTTACTCTGACAGCAGACATTTATATGTATCAGCATATACAAACAAAATTAAATAAATGAACAAATCATTTAATCATTTAAAGACATTCATGAAAAGTGAAATAAAAATTAAAAGGTGCTTAAAATGTTACCTCAGAAGAATGACCACAGTCATAAACTACATGACTGGAATCTGCAATCGTCTCCATTGCTGCTTTGACCTGAAAGAGTGTCAATACAAAGCCAAAAACACTAAGCTATCAACCGAATTTTACAAAAAATAAAAATTTAGTGCACGGTCCCTTCAAGGAACATACGAAAACCATCAAAAGCAGCACAGAATAAAAATTAGTGCACATTCCCTTCAAAGAACATACGAAAACCATCAAAAGCAGGGAAGAGAGAGGGAGAGAGTATCCCTGGAATTCGCAGAAACATAGAAGAAACATACCAATTTTACAAAAATAAATAAATAAATGAACAAAAATACCCCTAAAGTAAGTCGCACCAACCATCAAAAGCGAAAACAAAAGGAAAACCAATTTCCACATAATGTAGCGGCGAAAAGAATATCTTGAAACGGAATCGCCAGAAACCCTAAATCGGGAGAAAAGAAAACAACGAAATCCCGCATATGCGCTAACCAGATCGATGAACATAAATTCATATTTATATACATACACACACACGTATATATATAAAGAATACGATACAGAGAGAGAAGCAAGAAAGTACCTGTAAATGGCTTCGTAATAGGAAAGAATTGAGAGAGAGAGAGAGAAACTAAATGGCTGGTCTAAACACTGTGAATGGCCTTTTATAGAGGTCGGGGTCGGCCGAGCGAGCTTACGGAGGGAAAAAAAAAAACAGAGATTTCCCCGCCGGTTTAGGACACCACAAAAAAAAAAAAAAACAAAAAAAAAAAAAAAATATATATATATATATATATAATAAAGAGGTGAAATTTAGATTTGTATTTTCATATTGTCAAAAAAATTTTTAATATATAATTTAATCGGATAATATCTAATTTAAAAAATCTAAAATATCCTTAAAGAAAAAATTAGAATTAAATATTATTTACTTTTTATAGTCTGTATTTGTTTTTGTACATAAAGCATCTCATGTAGTTTGGAATTTTATATTTTGTATCAATAGATTATATATATTTTTTTGAAAGTATCATTAGATTTTAATTAATTCATAAATCTTTATATTTTCTTGACAAAGCTTAATTTTAACCAGAAAAATTCTCAAAATATCATCAAAATTAAAAATAAAAAATTAATTGAAGAATTCTAATAAAAAAAACTAAATAATAATCAAAACACAATCATTTATCTCGCTGCCTACATACTGCCACCTACTGTGTCTTATAATATATCTTACCCCACCCCCCTTATGTCCTAATTACAATTGGAAATGTTTTACATATCAAATCATTACTCTCATAAATTATACTTCTTAATAAAAAATTTCATAAATTTCCTTTGAACTGCACTATTGTCAATATGTTCCTGAATTATAAAATATATATGTTGTATTCTGAATTTTAATATGAATGTCAACTTGTACTTTCAGTTAATTTTTATTACTTTTTCTGTTTGTTTTTGTGTCAAAATACACATGATCTTTGTTTTTATGTCAAATTACTTCTCATCTTTGTATTTATGTCAAATTCCCCCCTAATCTTTAATATTTGTGAGAAACTACCTCATCTATTTTATTTTATTCATTCAATGTTGTATCATTACATAATAATAATCATTTTTTTAGAATAGGTAAAAAATTATATTTTTTAAGAAAATAATACGTTTTTTTTTTCACACTATTTTTTTCTTTTTTACCAAATAAATTCATGCGCAGTTTTCTTTACTAAGTTTTCTTCTTCTTCTTCTTCTTCTTCTTTTTTTTTTTTAGGTTGAATTCTTTTCAAAATACTTACGAATTGCTCCAGTGGGTGGGTGAGCCTGCAAGAGAAATGGTAGTAAAAAGCATTTTTTAACAAAATAATTAAAGTAAATAACAATGTTTTAAAATATTTAAAATAAATAATAAATTTATTAGATAAGTAACAAATTTAGTGAGTAAAATAATATATATAAGATGTAAGTAAATTATTTATCTGATAAATTCGTTATTTATTAATAGATAAGGGTATGTTTGATTAGAAGGAGAGATGGAAGGAGGGAGAGGGGTGGAGGGAGACAAATCATCTCTTGTTTGGTCGGAAGGAAGAGAGGAAGGATGGGAGAGGGAGTCTCCCTCCAAACTCACAAAATGGAATCCTTCCATTATTCAACAAATCCACTACTTTTTATGTGAGTAGTCTATTTTACCTCAAAAAATAATTATTTAAAAACTATACCAACAAATAATAGAGTAATTAAGCAATCAAATATCATCTATCCCTTTAACTCTCACTCGCTCCTGCCAAACAACATGAATGAATCTTTTAATCATTTTCATCGTTCATATTCCCCATCTTTCATACCCTCTCCATCCTTCCAAACAAACATAGCCTTAATATTGAACTCGATGAGTTTTTTTTATTCGTTTATTTATTTATTTGTTTTGTCATCCTTCATATATATATATATATATATATATTTTTACTTTCCTTACCCAAGAGAAAATTTTTGAAAATGAGAGAATTAGGTATACGACAATCAACAAAGCGTCGTCTGTGAGAAAGCAAACTCTAAATAGTTTGTGCATAATTTGTATTTCATGTCTTAGCGCTCACCGTTCTCTAATTGGTGATGATGATACCATTTTCTATATAGCAAGATTCGCAATTAAATTATTCATGCAGCATAATTGTAATTGAAGATCCCAATTGAAAAGCAAAAGCCCAAGAATCGAAATTTATTAATTCCCAATAAATAGAAAAAATCCACTCTTTTCAAGGTTTACTCTTCCAAAAGCAGAGCCTTCTCAGGAAACTTTGATTTATGTACTTTTTAAGGTTTATATTCTGGTGCTTTTTGCATATGTCACTGCTACAAAAGTTGGCTTACACGACGAAAAATACACGACAGTTTTTGTGAAACCGTCGTCTTAAACAAGATTACACGACGGTTTTCTTGGAACCGTCGTGTAATCCGGCAGCATTTCAAAAAAAAAAAGAAAAAAAAAGGATTACACGACGGTTATATAAAACCGTCGTATAATCTTCCGAAAATTTTCAAATTTTTCAAAATTTCAAATTAAAAAAAAAGGATTGCACGACGGTTTTGAGCAAAACCGTCGTGTAATCCTCCAAAAATTTTCAAAATTTCAAATTTTTAAAATTTTCAAATTAAAAAAAAAAGGATTACACGACGGTCCTTTCCGAGAATTACACGACGGACATAATGTCCGTCGTGTAATCCTCGTGTAATCGAAGGATTACACGACGGACATTATGTCCGTCGTGTAATCCTCGTGTATCGAAGGATTACACGACAGACCTTAGATTACACGACAGACATAATGTCCATCGTGTAATCCTCGTGTATCGAAGGATTACTCAAAGGATTACACGACGGACGTTATGTCCGTCGTGTAATCCTCAGGAAATTTTTAAAATTTTCAAATTTTCAAAAAAAAAATTTTTTCAAAGCATGAAATTTGAAAATTTTGAAAATTTTCGGAGGATTACACGACGGTTTTTGTAACCGTCGTGTAATCCTTTTTTTGAAAATTTTCAAATTTTTCAAATTTCAAATTTTCAAAATTTGAAAATTTTCAAAAAAAGGATTACACAACGGTTACAAAAACCGTCGTGTAATCCTCTGAAAATTTTCAAAATTTTCAAATTTCATGCTTTGGAATTCGCACGAAAACCCATTACTTAAATACACTTTCCTCTTCATTTATCATCATTTTCATCTTCAACACTTTAGACAACTCAAACTTTTCTCCTCCCCACCTCCTTCGCCCGCCCCCCCAATTTAAAATCCGGTCACGCCGCCGCCACCACTTCAAACTTGTCCCAAACCGCCGCCGCTGCCGTCGCCACCACCTCTCTCTCCTCGTGTTCCCATCAAGGCCGTGACTATTTTTCTTTAAAGAAAAGCATGGTAACTTCCATATTACTCAATTTCTTATTTTCTAACAAAACTACGAACACACAATACTTTAATAACTTGCGTGGTGTGTAATTTGTAGTGTTGTGGTTTTGGGAGTCATTGACCCATGGGAGGACCTCGTCCTTTATTTTGATCCTTTTCGAGAGAAGAAACGAGACGATTTTATCGAACTCATAAACATGTAAGGCAATTTTTGTATGCTAATTTTTTTTGTTAATCTTAATTATATGCATATTAACTAGCTTGAACTTTACCAATTTGCTAGGGCTCTAACGGATTGGAAGATTACGGTCGGCGAAAGAATTAGAAGGAGACGAGATTGTAAAACGAAAATCTCGAACCGGCCTTGTCCTCTCCAAGAGGGAAGTGTTGAATGTGGTTATTTCATTTTAGGTTTTATGAGGGAAATAGTGTTTAATGGAATTAACGTACTTGAAAGTAAAGAATTTTTCACTTCTGATGATTTGGATTTGATTAGGAGTGAATGGTGTGGTCATGTAATGAAATTCGTTGATTATGACATTCCATCTTTGTAATATATAATAATTGGTATGTTTTTACCTTGATCAATGTTGTTTATATCTTGAATTGTCTCTTGATTTTTGCCATTTCACGATATACTCCAAAACTTTACACCATGGTCTTCTATATGTCCGTCGTGTAAAGTGGACTTTACACCACGGTCTTTTATATGTCCGTCGTGTAAAGTCCGCTTTACACCACGGTCTTCTATATGTCCGTCGTGTAAAGTGGATTTTACACCACGGTCTTCTATATGTCCATCGTGTAAAGTCCGCTTTATACCACGGTCTTTATATGTCCGTCTTGTAAAGTCCGCTTTACACGATGGTCCTCGGTATGTCCATCGTGTAAAGTCCGCTTTACACCACGGTCTTCGGTATGTCCGTCGTGTAAAGTCCGCTTTACACGACGGTCTTCGGTATGTCCGTCGTGTAAAGTCCGTTTTACACGACGGTCTTCTATATGTCCGTCGTGTAAAGCCCGCTTTACACGACGGTCCTTATTTGTCCGTCGTGTAAAGTACGCTTTACACGACGGTCTTCATATGTCCGTCGTGTAAAGTCCGCTTTACACGACGGTCTTCTATATGTCCGTCGTGTAAAGTCCGCTTTACACCACGATTTTTCTACTTAAATACGGGATTACACGACGGTTGTTGACCGTCGTGTAAAATTGAGATACCACGACGGTTCATATAACCGTCGTGGTATCTTCCACGACGGTAGATTACACGACGGTTCTGTAACTGTCGTGTAAACTTTGCACGACGGTCAAAAACCGTCGTGTAATCCCCTCTTTTTAGTAGTGTGTGCTTTCTTATCGGTGGCACATAGTGATTAAAATTTCACTCAAAATTTAAATTAGAACTCCTACATGGAAAAAGTGTTGGGATAGTAATCTTAATAGTCTGTCACAGGTGTGACGATTTCAATACCGATGATGATAAATAGCATGATGGCAAAAAAAAAACAGATTAATTTTGGCCGACCTAGAAGGTGAGATCAATTTTTGCACGCTCAAGGCATCAGTTTCAGTACGCAATTATAGCTTTATGGATTTCTTTGAGCTCCTTTGGGAATATAGGAAAGAGGTACAAGAGGAAAAGTAGATAGATCTTGAGTAAAAAGTGTGGACAGATAATGTCTAAATTTTTTCTAGACCCCATTTAAAATGGTTTTCTTAAGCTCTAATTGTTTTGAATCTGACCTGAATCCTGGTTAGTTCCATACTCAGAACAAAATCACGTCAAAGGCAGTCCCAAATGGATCCATAGATGTGGTCCTTGTCATTGACTACAATAGGCCACGCCCAAGCTAGATACCGTGCATCGTCACACAAGACTATCCCATAGCCATTGATTCCCCAACGCAATCCTTCAGAGTTCTGTACCACGTAGTACTCAGTTCGATCATTTTCTGTGCCATGATGTATCGCTACCATAGCGTGCCGTCCTATAACATCCTCCTTGTCAATAACGTCATAGTTCATTTCCAAAAGGTCAGGATCATAAATCTCCTACAAAGATTATTATTTTGTTTTTACAAAAGATTAATTACATAAAAGGTAAGACTTTTATTAGTAAATAGAGAATGTTCTATGAATATACCAACAAAAGAAAAACCCTCAAAATAAAAGACGTACCATTGAATCGGTACCAGGTTTGTTGGATAGTCAGGTGCATGAAAAATATGTCGGTCTTCCTTTGGCGATTGGACAAAATAAAAGAGAGATTTTTCGAGGGCTCAAAGAGAGGTTTCAGAGAAAATTACAATTGTGATAATGAGGAAACTTTTTTCTGTTGGAGGTAAGGAAATCCTTATAAAGGCGGTGGGCCAAGCAATTCTTAAACACTTGGTGCCAAAGAAATCGGCTGTCCAAGCGTATGTGCAATGCCAGTTCAGCGAATCAGTGTAGTAGGACTCGAGTTTAAGGCGGAAAATATGCTAGTTCAGGGGAGACATATGTGAGGAGTTCTGTGCTAAATTGTTTCACGGAATCTGTGGGGGGAACGAAATTATGTTCGTTCATGAAGGCCGGCTCTGCACGGCATCTAGATTGGTGGAGGCTATTATCTTTAAGAAGGATTTTCAATAAGCTCAAGACATAGAAAGCCCAAGGCCTGGCCCTGTCCTGTCTAGTCTTTCCCGATGGCGGCCAACTTCCTCAAG
>CM046381.1:15981437-16003317 GCA_025413485.1 Ficus microcarpa | reverse complement strand
GGGTGGAGTTATCTGAGACTGTGAGGGTTTTGTGTTTGCTGCCATGGCGAAGAAAATTCATGGTTTCATGAGTCGAAAGACGGCAGAGGCTATGGCGATGAGGGAATGCTGTTTTTATGCCCAAAAAAAAATGTTGAACCTTGGCATTTCCTGTGTGGACAAATGCTTTACTGGAATATGAATATTTGCATTCAAATGTAGAATTTGAATTGTGTGGTTGGATTTGAGTTGAATTGTTGTGAACAATTGAAAACATTCCAATTATTTCACGACAATAATTTGCCCAAACAAATGTGCATTTGAACACAATGGTTATTCTAATAACTCAACCAAATGGGCCACAGGAGTCCTATTGTCATCTCTGATGAAGTTTTGTAAAGACGTAGCTTTAATCGAATGAGAACCAACTTCATTCCAAAAAAGAAAAAGAAAAAGAGAAAAAGAAATTATGATAAATTTTATTTAAACCATTAACATTAACCATCAATAGCAGAAAAAAAGAAAAAAGAAAAAAAAAAGAATATTTAAGGCATGTAAATAGGCAAGTATTCACTATTTCATTTCAGTACTTTCCAAACACCTGAACTAACTGCTAGCCATTACACGTCTAATCAACCACTCCTGGTTATCTAAATGCAAATCTTACTATTAAGAGGAAGTAAAATAGAAATTAAGGAGAAGTGAAATACCACATGAAGACCTTATAATTAGAAGAAACAAAAAACCATATAAATAATGGTTGACCATAATCAACTAACCAGTCAATCACTAATTAAAGATCATTTATTTAAATAAGTGCTTAAACATGTCTATTTATTTATTTAATTTTTTCAGAAGAAGATGTCTAATCTAGCACACTTTAATTACATTTTTAGACTAACAAAAGATGAGGGCGGGATTAAGGTTAATATAATTATGTTATGTTATATACATTTTTTTTTTCCTGTTAAAATTTTCCCTCCACCTTTCTTTCTAAAATAGGAAGCACTGAAACACAAAAATGACAAAAGCAGAGTTCAGTTAAAAGATTGATCAAACAAAGTCGATAAGAGACATTATGCATTATATTTCTAATTTGCTTGACCTCTACAAGCATTAGCATTACTTCAAGCCAAAAATAGTAAAAATGGTTTTATTTACTAGTCAAAAAAAAGCAATAGGTGACGTTCTCATACCTCTTCCATCGTTCATTTAGTAATCTAATGAAACTGATCCCTCATCGCCCATCACATTAACTTAGAGATACAAATAAGGCAATTATCACAAACTCATAGTTTTCATAAGAAACACCGATTTTTTAAAGCTAGACTTTAAAGCGAAAAATATGATGATTAAAACTACAATGTTGAGATTATGGGGAAGATCTAGGACGTACATCGACGACTAGTATACCATCATCACCCCTGCCAAACTTTGGCTCAATATTATGAGGAATTGAAAAGTTAAACATCTCCTGTGAGAAGTTTCAGTAAAGGAATTCGATATCATACCTCAAAAGCATAAACTTGCTCTGAACCATCAGAAACTTGCTTGGAGTACTTGGAGTTGATTACTTTGGGCTCAAGTTCCTTTTCATCATTTTTCTGTTAGCAAGCCGTCGAATGTATGAGTATATATGAACAATGTCAAATACACACACATATGATTAAACAAAGAATACTAATAAATAACATCGAAAAGCTGATCAAGATTGAAATTGCCTTCTCCATTTATGCTACTCTGGACCCCTCTTGAAAACCTAGAGTAAATCACGAAAATGAAACCCAAATTTTCGTCAAACGCAGAGCATAGATTACATACATTTTGTTTTCATCTATACACGTATATATATATATATATATATATATATTAATAGAGAGAGAAAGAGAGAGTGAACCGTATAATATGTACCTTGGAGGCTAGGAGTGAGAAGACACAGAGAGTAATTGAAGCAGTCGCGTAATGGCGATTTCTTTGAGGTCAGGGTGGATTGGGATTTTATTTTGATATATATACCTATATATTTGTATATTTATATATCAGAAGTCTGCGTTTGACATCTCGTGGACCACTCTGCTCAACCGAATATTTCGGATATGCAAAAATTTTTAATCCGCTGTAATCATTAGGCAAATTACAGGTGTAAGGACAGTCCCCATTACCTAGGAAGCCAATAGTATTTGTACGTGTGTGTAGTGTCTATATATATATATATATATATATATATATGCATATATATATTTCAGCCACGCACGTCCTATTCTTCAAAACATTTTGATTCAGGAATTTCCAGAATACTATTTTTGCTGCCATTATTATTTTATTTGTTATTTTGCTGGAAATTTTTGCACCCTAGCTATTTTTTTTTTCTAATTAGGCAGCATTATTTCTGTTAATATCAGTACTATTTATTAATTTGTATGTCGCCATCTTTTTTTTTCATTTATTTTTTGTCCTGTCTTGTTAATAATATTTATTAAGAAACCATCCAAAAATCGAAAAAAAAAAAAATACTTCTATTCTGATATATCCTCTATATTACTTTTTTTTTTTTTTTAATTTGAAACTATTGAACCGAGTCATTTTCCTATAATAACTACGTCCAAAGGTATTTTTGAAACATTCTTGTTCAAATATTTTGTTCTAAATGTTAATATCTAAATACTAATTCAGATGACAATTCAATTGTTTTGGTTCAAATTTTTGCATTCAAATATTTTCATATCAAATATTTCCATTCACATGCTTCCCCAAATGGACCCTCATGTGTCTCTAGAAGAGAATACGAACCACTGTATATATTTGATAATTCTAAAGATCTAAAACTTCCGAAATTTTGCAATCCAGGCATTAATATTCCACCAAAAAAAGTGGTTTAATGTGTGTTAGAAGAAAAGATGGCCGTATGTTAGTTGAACCTTCGAACTTCTAAAAAGCTATTCTGTTACCTGTGGAACTATTTCTATTTGATGAAATATCCAAAGAAAGGAGACCAATAATAGCTTATTTTCAATTAATCAAAGTCCAGTTACTAAATTTTGTAAGACATCCAATTTGGTACATCGTCCCCGGATATGTGTATGTGTGTGTGCGTGTACATATATATATATATATATATATTCTAGGGACTAGAGATATTTTGATGATTAATTGTTGTACGAAGAAAACGAGAAATGAAGCCTTTAACTACAAGAAAAGAAATAATTTAGAAAAAAAAAAAAAAAAATCACCTACAGGATGGATTTTGCTACCAAAAATGTCAAATGTAAGGTCTGCGAGGTCACCCAAGGAATGTGGGAAATGACGACCCAACAAAGAGGCAGTACTCACATGCAGACAAAATCAGAGTATCAGATTATATTATAAACTTTTTTTTTTAACAAGTTATTCTTATTTACGCCCCTGACCTTTAAGCACCCTTCCACTTTAAAATTCTTAATTTACCTATTGAGCTTTGAATTTTTCCCACTTAACCCTCTTTACTAAAATTTTGGTTAAACAAAAGGAAAAAGAAATAAATTGGTCTTACTAAACCCATTATGTTATGATTTCTATTAAAACAAACCAGAAAAAAAGACACACACACACACACAATTACATTTCACTCTTTTTTTATGTCTGTTTTTAATTGAAATTCTAAAAGAAATAGGTAAGTGGGACTAAAACAAAGTCAGGGGATAAAGTGGGAGATTTTAATAGTTGATCATGTGGCAAAATGGGAATGATCTGAGAATTCAGATAACATAGGTGGGAATTTCAATTTTTAAAAACTCTCACTTACTCGCTTAATTTGATTTATTCCCTACTTAATGCCTTCTGTTAGAAGTACAGTTAAAAACATACGGGAAGTCATGAGTTAAATACATTTTCGTTATATTTTTTAATTTGTTTTAAATAGAAATCCGAACTTAATAGATTTAGTAAGACTACATTTCCTCTTTTCCATATGTTTTAAACCAAAATCCTAGTAAAAAGGGTTAAGTGGAATAAATTCAATTTTCAAGGGTAACGTTAAAGTTTTTAAAATCCATAGTGCAAAGTGGAAATGAGCTTAAAATTTAAGGATATAGATGAGAATAACCTAAATAATAATGTAAATTAATAAAGAAAAAAAAAAAAAAAAGAAAAGAGTAATTAGCCCAAATAGTCCCTAAACTCTTTAAAAGGTGACAGTTTGATCTCTGTTTTATTTATTTTTTGTTAAGAAGATCCTGAACTCTTAAAATATTGACCATTATAATATTTTCCACCCAAATCCGTTAAATTTCTAACGGAATGAGTCTTGTACAATGCATGTGATATATTTTGTGAGGATATTCTAGTAATCTAATAATAAATAATTTAAATTAAAACGATCATAAAAAAGTAAAATTCCTCATCTCCTTTCTCTCCCTCCTTTCTCGTTTCTCTCTTACTCTTCATTTATCAAATCTCAGATCACACCTGTTTTTTTTTTTTTTTTTTTAGGTTGGGGGCGGGGGTAGGTGAGCGATCTCGGTTCAGCGATTCACCCACCCCCCACCCTCGTACCTAGTCACACTGAACCTAGTCCTCGCCCCGCGACAACCTCAGGCCGACCCCCTCCCCCCTAAAATTTTGATCTGGGGCGGTGCAACGAACTTGGCTGCTATAAGGACGGCAATGGCTGAGTTTACACGAGATCTAGGACAATGTGGAAAACTTGACAATTGTGGCTGGGTTTTCATGAGTTCTAGGGCGGTGTGATGGAGCTTTGTGGGATTTGACAACAAACTCGACAAAGATGGCGGCTGTAGGGATGGTGTGTCCGGGTTTACATGTTTCAACTTTTTTTTTTTTCCCGTTTTTCTTATTGTTGTTGGTGAGGTATTGTTTGTAATAATGGTGTTTTTGTCTTTTGATGATTAATTGAGCTCATGTGATGGGTCGTATGACTAATTCCGATAAAAGCTTAATGGTTGTTGATAGAAATAACTATAATAGCTAACATTTTAATAGTTCATGGCCTTCTCAGACAAAAAAAAAAAAAAAAAGGACTAAAGAGTTTAGGGACAAAAAAAAAAGGACAAACCATTACTTTTAAAGAGTTTAGGGACTATTTGTGCTAATTACTCAAAAACAAAATAAAATATATTAAAATGTGTAAATAGTATTATAAAGATTAGACTTTTAAACTTGATCGGTCAATTGTAGTAATAGTAATTTTATGAAAATAATTGAAGTAAATAACATATTTTTAAAATTTTTGTAGCAAATAACAAATTCATCACGTAAATGAAAAATTTATTAAGTAAATGATTAATTTACGTCACATAAATTGTATCATTTATCTTGTAAATTTGATGTAAATGAAATTGGTTACTTATTCCGAATATTTTGAAGATTGCTATTTATTTCAGTTATTTTCTAACTTACCACCAAGTTTAATATATGATAAAAATTTGATATAAAAAATAATATAACAGTCTATTGAGTGCAATTTTTTACCCAAATGCCAAATTAATTTATCACTACCATATCAATTTAAGTCTCTATTAGAAATTATCTAATGAGACTACACAAAGTCTAACAAAAATTTTACACTTAACTGCTTAAAAATCGAGAGTTTAAATTTTCCAACCCTAAATTCACAACATGCACATATATATACATGTATTGCACATAAAGATATATAATTTATACATATACATTAGTTTTCAAATTATAAGTCCCTTCAATTTCAACAAACCAAATTGGAAACAATTAGTTCCAAATTTGGTGACTATTTGCTTACAATTATCGCCAAGTTAGTTTGAGTTCTTTGAAATCATAGATTTGTTGGTCCTCCTCAAAGCCAAGTGCATGGAAGGAAGCACATTAACGTAGCATTGTTAAGCAAAAAATCATACTCTAACTATCTTGAGAAATCAAGAGATTTCTTTTTTTCTTTTTTCTTTTTTTCACAAGACAATTGTAGTCAAAATTAAGAAAAAACAAATATTGATACTGACTTGAATGATCTAATAAAACAAGAAAATTTAATCTTTGTTTGGCTTTTAGGTCCAAATCCAAAAATTTCATTTCTATTGTTGTCCGTTTATTAAAAATCAATAAAATTATAACTAATTTAAAAAAAATCAATTAAACCCAACTTAAAATTTTCATTCTTAATCAATGCATCAAACACACTCTTAATGTTACCTACAGAAGATTCTTATCGGAGGGAGAGAGAGAACATTTAAGGTATTGTCCAGCGAGAACATTTAAGGAATAATGACGTGGAAAAAGGGCATGAACCAAGTTGTATTGTCCAGCGAAAAGGACAGTACTACAATTGTTACCTACGCAGCATGAGGAGTTCACAGAGATTCTTAAGATATATATTCAATATTCTGTATAAAAGAAAGAATTATATCAAACAATATTGACTTAAAAATTAAAATAACCAGAAAAGCCTACGAGTTCGGCATACTATTGGCCATAAAGTTATTGTAGTAAAAAGAAAAAAAAAAAAATAAAAGAAAAGAAAAGAAAAGAAAAGAAAAATACGCTTGTAAGTTGGAAACCGGACACAAAAAGTATAAAGTATTATATAATGTCAAAGATTTTGTGTCAGTGTCTTGCTAAAATATGACAAAAAATTTGAAACACAAATATTTCATAAATGATAAAAATTTGTATTCGGACAGTCCATAATATAATTACTATGTAGTATTGTAGTATAAAGCATGAAAATTATTATTATAACTACTACGTTACTATGCTATTTTTAAAATATTTTTTGAACAACTTTTATATTTTTAGTTAACTCTTATAAATATGCCGTGTAGTATAATTTCCCCCTTTTTTTTTGTACACATTCCGTTGAGTATGAAGCTAGAAAATTTGTTTAGAGGGGCTTAAGTTTATTCGTAGTAAAAATCAAGGATAAATTGTTCTATTTTGAATAAAAATTAAAAAAAAATAGGGGACTAAATGAGAAAAAGAAGGATAATATAACAAATTTCTAAGAAACTCTTACGTGGAACCACTTGGATCCGGTGGATTGCTTAGCTAGCTTTGTTCTTGTGAGATGATCCAATGTCATCGAGAGTTGAGCCTGATTATCAACATTCAAATCTTGTGATTTCTTAGTTTTTGCATCGAAGAATTATCAAACGATAAAGAACACAATATTTCGCTTAATTATACTCAAGAAGTCGGAAAAACTCTCAAAGAAAAGTTTTGTTCAATTTTTTAAGTCAGAAAAATTGTTTGCAAGTTTGATTCCCCTATTTATCAAGAGTACCTCACTTTCTTCCCAGAATTCTTATCCTCACGAGTGATTTATAATAGATTAATGTGGTGCATACATTTAGTGCTTGTTTACACAATATGTTGGAGTTAGATTTTTTTAAATTTTGTTTGAAAATGTGCGTTTAGTTAAAATGTGATTTAAAAATAAACTATAGTATTTTTTGAATTGTGTAAAATTCTAAAATGTCTTCGAATTTTGATTGGAAATTAATATGAATCTTGTTTCATTTTTTTTTTTTAATTGTTATGAGCATTCAAAAGAAAAAAAAATTCTCATTTTGACTTGAAATAAGATTTTTATGAAATTTTGAATTTTGAATTTTATGGGAATGGAGGTGAGTAAAAGAGAAATATGAATTTATCCTGTAGTTAATTGTAATAGTAACTTTTAAAAACCAACCTCACATATAGAGGTCGAAGAAGGTGGTCCTATTGACCACTTATTTTGTATTATTATTATTATTATTACTTTTCTAATTTTGTACATGTCATAATTTCTGATGACAGATTTATCAAGGGACTAATGGGGTTAGCCTTCGATGAAATTTGTTTTCTTTTAATTCTACCTTAAAAATTTTAGAGATTTTCTTTTTTATCCCTGTTAAAAATTAAATACTCTCCCATAACTCTTATTAAAATTAATCTTAGCTAAAAATTTTATGTTTTTTTTTTGTTTTTCCTAATAAAAATTAAAAACTCTCAGCTAGTTCCACTAAAATTTTTCATTTTGTTGTCACCTACATCTGACTAATTATTTTTCTTTTTCTTTCTCTCTCTCTCTCTCTCTTTTCCCCTCTCTAAATATTTGGACTAATTGTCTTCAAACCACCGATTCCGATTTTACTTTCTTGACTTGTGTGCTCTGTCTTAGTTACACATCGTTGCTTTCTTTTAGTGTGTTTGGTGGAGTAGTTTGAGTTGAGATTTTTTAGTTTTAATAGTAAATTTTTTTGAATTTTCAGAAAAGACAAAAAACTTTTTGGGAAAAAGACAAAAACTTTTGAGGAAAAAGATAAAAAATATTTTGAAATGAGCATTTTGAAATGCTCCACCAAACATAGTTTTTTATTTTATTTAGTTACAACGGAATAGATAAATAAATAAAACCAAATAAAAGATAAAAAAAATTAATTTTTTATTTGAAATTGTCATATGATGGTTTTATAATCCACGTAAAATAGACAAACAAAAAGTAAAGTAACACAAACAAAAAATAAAAATTATTTTAAATTTTTATATATTTTTAATTTCTAAAAATTATATTTTATTTAAAAATGACACATGGCAAGCTTAGAACCTGCCATATGACAACATGGGAGGCAAGGACAGTAGACACTATTATGGTGTCTTTCATCCTTTTAAATAAGGGTAATAGATTAGTTGACAAGCACATATTATGCACAAGCTGAAGAGACAAGCAAAAAAAAAAAAAAAAAAGTACATGTGATGATTTATGACCCATTACATGATGTTAACGTGACTATTATGTGACATTGGCATGGGATCAAAAGAGTTATTCGTTCTTTTGTATCTAGTATAAACATATTTTTACTTACTTTGCTTGCCACATAATCACAATTATAGTGTTTCACTTTCTTTGGATAAATCATATTTTCACATTAATAGTTTGTATAATATTCTATTTCAAGATATTTTATAGCATTATTTAATTTTTTTAAATTTGCTTATAAAAATATAAATTTATTATAATTTTTAAATCTATAATCTAAATGGGAATTAATATTTGTATAAGATATAAGCTTTGGATTTATGCTTGGTAAGGTAAAAAGGTAGTCTCACATGGAATGTGATGTGGACAATAGTAATAATTGGTTATGAGCCTTATGTGGATACTAATTATGTGATAATTTGATCGTAGACCGACATCCTTATGTGGATGCAAGGAAACTTTACTCTTTTTATGTTATTTTATTTTTAATTTTTACTTCTTCTTTGACTAGCTTCGTGAAGGAAAAAAACGACAATAATATGATAACAACGTCAGGCACAAAAGGACGATAATCTTGAAAACAACATGTCAAAGATAATTTTGAAACCGTCGTGTAATCCTCCACCCGAGGAGAGATTACACGACGGTTCTTGAAACCGTCGTGTAATCCCTCCTCGGGGGTAGATTACACGACGGTTATTGAAACCGTCATGTAATCCTCCACCTGATGGAGGATTACACAACGATTCTTGAAACCGTCGTGTAATCCCTCCTCAGAGGTAGATTACACGACGGTTTTTGAAACCGTCGTGTAATCTCCAGATTACACGACGGTTTTAAACCGTGTAATACATGATGGTTTTATAAAACCGTCGTTTAATCTCCGTCGTGTAATCCCACTGTTGTTGTAGTGAAAACGACAATTGAATTTAGCATCACAAATAAACAATGTCAAAGAAACGACACTTACTTGAGAAACGACAACGACAATGAAATGACACGAACTGGGAAAACAAACTGAACTTGAAGCAGGGTAACTTCCCATCGCCTCTCTGCATTCCCCTAGCCCGCCCTCCTTTGCGATCCAGACAAGGTTGCGATAATGAAAAAATTTAGGGATCTTTTTGCTAAAAATAAAAAATCAGAAATCAAATAGCGATTTCATAAAAAGATTAAATATCAAATGAGCATTTTACCTTATCGATTAATGATTAGTGATTGACTACGATCAATCTATTAATCTTTTAATTGATCATTTTGAAAAGCAACAATCTATCTAATTTAATCAAATTTAAGATTACTTATCCAAATATCTTATATATATATATATCAATTCTATGAACAAACAAATAAAACAAAAATAAAAGCTAAAAAGAAAAAAAATTTTTACATAATAATGATGTGAATATCACATAACGATAATAGAATGATTACGTGATTGTCACGTTTTAAATAAAGATGATATATACTCGGTTTCGTGGGGCAACATCGTCATTTCAAATAGTAAGCACTTGCCTCTGCCAAACTTTGCTTCACCAAACAAATTCAGCCATCTTTGAGACTTCTTTCCTCTGCAGAGCTTTCTTCAACATACATACATGTTGATGATACCAAATATCTCCAAAAACCCCAGCTTGCAACTTTCTCTCTCCTCTTCTCTCTCTAGAAATCTTTTTTATTTTATTTTTATTTTTCTGCCCCCAATTTTTTAATTCACAAAACCAAACCAAATCCCCTGTACATGCAATTTTGATTTCAAAACACATAAAATTTAATCCTTTGCTTTTTAGGGCGTGAAACCCAGATTAGGAATTCAGATTTAGCTTAAAAGTCCATGGAAATGGCGCTTGATTCTTCGATTCTGAGCCGGCCCAAGTTCATCAACGGCTCCAAATCCCTGAGCTTCCTCCACTACAGCAGTCGAATCCGACTGCCCACCAGAAATTTCCAGCAAAACAACCGGTGCCCATTTCGATTGGTGTCGAATTCCGCCGAATTCCGGAGCTTTTTCGAGTAAAGGAACGGACTTGTGTATTGGAAGAGCTTGCTTGAGACCAATGGGCAAAAGGAAAGTAACCTTGAGCGGCGAAAATGGGAGTTCGGTTTCGGGTTCGGGTTCGGGTTTGGAGTTTTTTCGGGGAATTTTGAAGCGTGGGGTGGTTTTGGTGGCGATGGTTTGTGGGGTTTTGGTGTATGGGTGTAAAAGGGCGTTTGCGGTTGAGGGAGTGGTGAATGCTGGGTATGGAGTTATTGGGCAGAGCATTTTGTTGCTGAGAAATGCGTGGCCAAAGACTCTGCAGGTTCTTCAGGTGTTTACAGAGCAAGGGATAGTTTTGGCTGTGCTTTTGAGTCTCTCTGCGTTTTTTTCCATGGCTGAGACTTCTATCACCACGCTTTGGCCTTGGAAGGTATTGAATTTCTAGTCCATTTGCTAATTCTTAGTATGATACAAGTAGTGAATTTCGCTAGTGTTCATGGGTTTGTTCTTATTAGTTGTCATTTTGTGGACCCTTATATGAAATCTTTACGCTTGAAAAGTAAATTTGCACGGTAAATTTAAATTTTTGTACGAGAAAACACTCTTTAGAAAGCTTTTATATAGTGCCCAAAAACAGTCTTCCAAATGGGCTATTAGTTAGTGTTATTATTAATCTTTGGGTTATATCCTGAAAGTCAATATATTAAGAGGAGTTGTCCAAGCCCTCTCAAACCCATTATCCATTCACAGCAACATCAAAATCCCCACTAAGTCGGAGCCCCAATCCCCTGGAGTTTGTTTCCAACTCGAGAGTTTGTTTTCCCTAAGAATTTCACCGTCCATCACGTTCTAACTCCAGTGGGCCATCAACCTGCATCTGATTTTCTCCCGGCATTCGTCTTATGCATACACGTGGCTACGTTTGGAATCTAACTCTAGAACCACTTGTTAGGGCTTTGGTTCCATCCTAGAAGATCAATGTATTGTGAAGAGTTGTACAAACCCTTTTAAACAAAATGTTATTACTCTATTTGTCAACAAAATGTTATCTTGACAACCAAGAGCATACATATAAGACTTTTGAGTAGAGAAACGCTAAATACCTGTTATGTGATGGTTTTGATCGGTTAGATTTTAACACAAAAAACTGCATTGATTGCTGTATGATAATATGTTCATCACAGAGTTGCCGTGTGAATAATTAATTAGTCACTCACCAGTTGGTAATTGTTAGTTTGTGTTGTGATATTACTGTGTCAGGTGTGAGAGTTAGCTGAAAAAGAGTCCGAAGATGGTGTCTTTGAAATGCTTCAGTGATGTTAATCACTTCTTGTCAACCATACTAATTGGCGACGTACTTCCTATTTTGTTGGGCATGTACTTCCTATTTTCTGTTTTCATTTCGATGTCTCTTCATTATAAGTTTTGAGTGATCTCTTTTTCATTATATACTTTGTTCATCTGATCAGTGTTGTGAACATTGGAGCTACAGCCTTAGCTACAGAAGCTGCAACAGCAATATTTGGTGAGGCTGGTGTTAGTGCAGCAACTGGATTAATGACTGTATGTTTCAGTATCCTCACTTGATTATTTCAAAGATAATGTGCTACGCCGGCTTGCTTTTTCTTCTGTTGCTTTCTTCTCTAGGGTGTAATGATATATAAATATATACCCAAATGTTCACTTCACCTAAAATTTAAAATTTTGTCCTTTTCTTGTTCTTAATGATGCTAGGTTGCCATTTTACTCCTCACTGAGATCAGGCTGAAAAGCATAGCTGTTCACAATGCCACGGACGTTGCTAGGTTTGTGGTAAGGTTTTAGTTTTTGGATTTTAGGTTTTTATTTTATTTTTATTTATTTTTTATAATGTTTTGTTAACTGAATCTCACTGGCAAATGCTTCGTAGACATCTGTGTAATTCTGTGTTGGTAGTTCACTTTTAATGCTTAGCGAGACGTACTCCTGCTGCTTTGCCTTTTTTGACAATTTTTTTATGTGTCTGTAGACCAGACGAGTGGCATGGCTTTCGTTAGTGTTATATCCTGTTAGCAAAGTTGTTACGTTTCTGTCATTGGGCATTTGAAAATTGCTTGGGTTGGAAGGAATAAGGTGTGCTTTCTAAGAACCCCATTATAATGTATATGCACCTTCCATTTGAACTTTTATTTTAATTGCGCCTGCTAAGTGTTCTTAGAAACCTTAAATATCATGTCAAGATTAATATATTTGATTAAGAATTGATATTTCCTGTAATGTGAATAGCCTGTGATAAAAATGCTTCCAGTTCCTCTTAGATGAGAAAGAAATTACGGCACTTTAATATAAGGCATCAAGTTACTGATAAAATTTTCTTTCAGAAAATTTTGTCATTGCTTTAAAAATAAAAATTCACTATTTTTCTTTGATCAGTGAACCATATGTTACAGAAGAAGAGTTGAAGTTGATGTTGCAAGGGGCAGAGTTACGTGGAGCGATAGAAGAGGAAGAACAGGTATTACGCATGGTTTATTTTGAAATTATTCTTCTTAAATAGTGATTTGGCACTGGAAAATATGAACAACAGAAGCTATTTCTGAATGTATTTGAATGGTTTAACATCAATATGCAAGTTGTTTGCATTGAATGCACTGCTATCAAGAGTTCCTCTGCTTTCATTAACATGCATCTTGTTTGTTATCTCAGAATTTGTGCTACCTTAGAGTCCTCAGAAAATTTGTTCATGTTATGTACGCAAAGAGAGATGGATTTTAATTTTTATTTGTTTCATTATATTGCAGGATATGATTGAAAATGTCTTGGAGATTAAAGATATGCATGTAAGAGAGGTTATTGACACCTCTTGTGGACATGGTCGCCATCGATTCCAGTGCAACACTAGTAGATTTTCATAACTTGTGCTTAAATCACCAATATTCAAGGTACACCGGAACTGCAATGCTATATTTATTCTGGCAATAACCATTTAATTTACTATGACAAAGAGACGATGAGTGTGTTTTCTAGGGTGCCTGTGTTTGAGCAGCGAGTCTAATATAGTTGGTATTGCATATGCAATGGATCTACTTGATCATGTTCGGAAGGTTTCTCCAATTTCTTTTCTCCCTCACCTCTTAGAGGTTCAAATTCACTGAGTATTAATTATATGCAACAATCTTATAGCATGCCGAATTATAATGTTTGATTTTGAAGGGTGATCTACTAGAAAGTACTAGCGTTGGAGATATGGCTCATAAACCTGCATACTTTGTACAAATCTTGACCATCTGATATTGTCTTCTGATTCTAGTTTTGTATTCAGAGTTGGTATTACACACTTGTGTATAAGGTTTCAAATAAAATATAGTAATGGAATTCCTATACTCTGCCTTGGCCGAAGTGTTTCAGGGACATGATTTGGTTTCTTGTAACTACAAGTTTGGTGATCGCGTTATTGCTTTGGCAATTTTTCACCAGGCTTAGTCAGGGTTGTGCTAGGGAGGCCCCATTTCGGTAAAATTGTTTGGGATAACATTAGTCCCGAATCCTTTGGGATCTATAAGTTGCCCATATAGTTCTCTCCGATGGGTTTACATTGCTTGAGTCTCAATTCTGAGCTTAGTTAACAAGTCGATATCTTTTTTCACATTTCAGCTACCATTATTTCAAAATGGAAAGTTTGTTATGGTCAAATTGATCCGATCATCGAAGGCCCTTTTTATGTGGATGGACCTTTGAGGTTCCTGCTCTTCCAATTAAGTTGCGTTTTGCCATTTAAGTCGCTTGCATTTTGTTAACTAAGGCTCTAGCGGTTAGGCTGCATTTTTCTATTAATATTCTCTGTCCCAGTTGTGCATTAACTATTGACAACCATTTTTAATTTTCCAGTAAATCTTTTACAAGATTGTATTCTCCATTTCTTTATATATATTCTGATCTGACAGCATTGATTGAATGTCTCAGTGCTGCCACCTAAAATTTTTCCAACGGTAAATTACATTGTTAATTGTGCAGATTCAATGTCAGTCTGGTATCTTCTTAGAGAGTTCCGCATTAGAAAGGTCCACATGGCTGTGGTTCTTAATGAATATGGCGGTACCATAGGGGTATGTTCACTGATTCTATCATCATTGAATTGAGGATTGCGCTCTACTAGTTGTACAGCTCCTTATGTGTGCATTATGATATTTTTCATGTTCTTATGAATTATATCTCTAACCTTTCTTTTTCCCACAATGACCAGTTGGTTACTATTGAAGATGTGGTTGAGGAAATCATTGGCGAAATCTTCGATGAAAATGACTCAATAGTAATGCTTTCTATGAACATCTTTTGCACTTTCTGTCTCCTCTTCTGGATAAGCAGTTCAATGTGAAAAACCAAGTATCACAGTACATATTAGAGAGTGTTCAAAATTGAAAAGAAAAGAAAATAAGTAGCCTTAGCTTCCACCAACTTATCTAACCCGCTCATATGCTCATACATTGCCCTCTTTTCATAGAATTTGAAGTCAATGCTTTAAAGTATTATTTGCAAATGAAAAGGTTAATCTGTTGAGCCTGTTGTTTCTGCTGGCTGCTTCAGCCCATACCTAACATCTGTTCCAAGTTTATATGCTGTTTTGTTTTCCTTCATGAACCAGGAGGAGATTCAGAAGAAAACTGGCTACATTGTGATGCGTGCAGCGGGAATATTTGACGTGGATGCAAATACATCTATAGACCAGCTATCCAAATTTCTGAATATCAAAATGCCTGAGGTACTGAAGTTCTGATCATTTGTCCAAGAGCTTTCTTAAATGGCTGCTTGTTATTTCCTTTTCCATTTTTAATCCAAAATCTTTCCAAACTAGGAAAATATAAATGTAAGAACAAATGCAATAATAGTTGATACTTGTACGTACGGGGTCATCAATATGAAACGGTATTGGGTTTTATATGCAAGGCATTTGGATATATTCCGAGGACGGGTTTGATTGGAAGGTGGTGATTATGGGATATATTCCAAGGATGGGTTTCTGAAAAAATTTGGAGAAGCATGACAGCGTAGAACCAGCACTCACTCAAGAGGCAGGAGAAGATCAAACTAACAGGCAGAGGAAAACATAATCTCTTGGGATGTCTGGAGAAAAGTAAGTTGACAAATGTCTTTGCAGTTAAAACACTGTTTAATTTTTAGAACCAATCTTTATCGGCTTGTAATTATTTTTCTCTCTTTTGGGTTTTCAGATTTTTCTCTTGTACAAGAAGGTATATACTAAAAGTACTGCTGATGAAAAGGAGCAACTAGCGGTCTACCTGAGTGCATCTTAAATAATAGTAATCGGTAGTCTTTTTTTTTTTTTTTTTTTTTTTTTTTTTTTTTTTTTTTTAAGAGGGTCAAAGGATGTCTTGATGTTATGGTGTTTGTAATTTAGATGTCTGAGTGCAATTTCCAATGCAATTGTTATGTTTTCGTTTAAGATGATGGCCACTCTTAATATTTGTATCGCCTTAATTATAAATGATTTTTGTTGTTTCTTTAACTGCTGTATTTGGATAAGGTTTTGGTTGTCGGAAATCTTTATGTACAGGTTTTGGTTTCCTTTACTGTTTCATTTTCAATCTCTTCATTCATCATATCTCTTGTTGTATCCTTTTCATGCAGGCATGTTAAACACAATATAAGTAAAACGAAAAACTCACAAGTTTTGGAATCTTTCTTTGTAAAAATAGTGAATTCCTTGACAAAGGAATACGGGTCAACGATTTTTATATCTTGTGGAACAGGTACAATGAAATAAATCTGATCCATAATTAATATTTCATCAAAATTGAAAGGCCACACCGGGACGTGTCATTAAGTATTAGTATAGTTGTTATAAGTCATGAATTGATAGGATATGGATCCAATTTAATTGAACTTAACCGAGAAGATGCGTTATGGAGGAGAGCAAGTTTCTTATTAATTACGCGTTCCTAAGTCTTAATTTTTTCTCCATGATAAAGACATCATCGTTTGATTTTTCAAATTTGAGTGATGAGGATCTAAGATGACTTGGTCATTTATTTCATTCTTAATCTCTTTATTCATCATCTTTCTTGTTATATCCTTTTCATGAAAGCATGTTAAACATGATATGATTAAAGCGAAAAGTCATAAGTTTTGAAATCTTTCTTTGTCAAAGTAGTAAATTGCTTGACAAGGAACACGGCCCAATTTTCCTCTATGCATTTAATAAAAATCTCTAGTAACAATCTCCATGAGTGAACCTGGAAATTATGAATGAAATGCGTGTAGTCATCAAATAAAAAATATAAATATAAATATAAATATATATATTTATATATATATATATATATTAAACTGCCATTACAAGTCATTTTGTAATTTGTTTGCCCTAATCTCCATTCTATGAGCAAGGGAAGGGAATCAAAAAGATAATTCACTAACAAGATCAGTCAATATTAAAATAAACTTTACAAATCATCAACTTTCTATACTGGTGTTGAAAATCTATGATTATGAATTTGATTTTTAACAGAAGAGTACATGAGCTCAAGTGAATCATTATGAGACAGAAAGTTGGTCAAGAAAACAGAGGACCTACAAATATAACCTCTTCTAATTGAATTGAAGATTCCTTATCAATTGGTCAAATCACCTGGGCCACCTTGATCAGAACCTATAAGAAGGGGACTTTATTGTAATGCCGTGAGAAGACACCTCTCTCTCTCTTTCTATTTTGATTTATTTTAGATTTTAAATTTTAAATACGATAATTTGAGAATCAAAATTGAGTGAAATTTGGTGTTTTTGAAAACAACTATATAAATGTAATAATTAAAAGAATTATTGAGTTATATGTATTGCTTTGATTAAGCATTTGACATGCATAATTTCTTATGCACTAATATGATCGACATGCCTCACAGATATTTATGCCATAATGATAGATGCATAGTAACATGTAAATCTTCACATTGTCATAATTAATAAGATGGAGGGTAATGAAAGATAGGATTAAGTGTCGTATCAAACTCCAATTAGTGAGAGGATATTATAAGAACGAAAGTTATAAGTTATGGCTTTTGGAGGTGATTAGAGGGTTGCTGCCCCAACTCCTCATTAGTTGCGCGCATATGAGTACGACATAAGGACCCTTAAGTAGACAATACATGTATTTAATGAAGCATAATTAAACACACATAAATCACATGTATTTTTGAATATTCATGTTGTTACGTATAATGAAATGATTTCATGAAATTGTTTTGTGAGGTGTTGTTTGTACTTTCTAAGCGAAAACTCATACGTGTGTACTCATGCTGTAAGTAATGCGGGAAAACAGCTTGCCATTTAGATGTTTTCTAGATTGACAATGCTATGCGGAGGTGATGAAGGAAGGGAGTGGGATACCACTATAAACTTAATTTCCACATTTAGACTTTTTAAATCATTTTGTATCGATTATATTTATAATTATGATTTTAAATATTTTGGAACTACTGAACTAGTAGGAGTACTTTACGAGAAAAAGACTTTATAATCTTTTCTTTTAACTCACATGACGTTATAGTTTTTTAAATGTTATCTAAGTACAAATTTGAATATGATATTTTTTATTTATAAATTTCAATTTCTTTAGTTAAAATTTTGTTTATTAAACTCTTTGTGTACAAGTATAATCTGTATGAAAAAAAAAAATCTATATTTTTGGAACCTAATAAATAACTGTTAAAACACATGAATTAAGAATATGTAAGTAAGTTAACGGTCTGAAAAGTAAGATCGTTACAGAGAGAACGATGAGAGAGAAAGGGAGAGAAGAGAAAGGACTGTGATTGTGAGAGAGAAAGAGAACTGAAGTCAGAAAAAATATGGAAATGAAAAAGTGCATTTGAAAACACAAATATATGCAGTGGGATAAAATGGGAATTTAAAATTGAAAACTAGAGGAAAATATAAAAAAAAAAATGAAATGGCAAAATTATTAGTTTTGATATTATAGTGGGTAAAATTACATGGAGGTGTCCAAATTATGGCTATTTCTCTATTTTTCTCTAATGATATTCTTTTATCTCCTTGCAAAGACTTGGATCGCTGACTTGATAGACTTAAATTATGAACTTGTATAACATTTCACGTGGATGTCTTTGAAATCCACATTCATCAACGGCTCGAAAATTCATTTTTGTTGTCGTTTTAACGTGTTGGTTAATTTTTCGTTTACCAAAATGGCCCAACTTTTATTTCTTTTTATTATTATTTTCCTAGTGGAATAGCCAACATATTTGCAACAAGGAAAAATGTCAATTCTTCTAATTAATGTAGTCAAGTAAACCGCGTGACCTAAACGAATACACTTCCAAATCATATATTAAACCATATTGGACCACCTAATTTATGAAGCTGGAAAAATGGTGCATGTTGAATGATTCAAAGTCATCAGTACTTGACTAAATCTGATTGTGAGATCTCCTCATTTATTCTTGTGGACCTTTTTGTGAGTGGTGACTCTTCAAACGTAGTGTTATACAATAATTACAACAACCCATATATTTTATTTTTTTAGTATAATATTGTCTGCTCATATGGTTTTGTTCTTAGGCTCCATCCCAAAACAGCCTCATAAAATTAAAAGATAATCTATTTACTTATAAACTATCACATGTATCTATTCTTAAACAATGAAAAATTACACAGTTCATCCTTTTACTTGTATGGATTGATATTGTCACAATCACCCCTTCTTTTGGAGCTTAACATAGTCATTGGCCACACTTGAAGTTGGTTATAAGCTCTAATATCATTTGAAAAGACCATGCCTATATTTGATAAGATATTGCCAATTTTGGGCCTTATTTTGTACAATTTTGCTCTTGGTCTTTATCCCAAAAAACCTTAGATCATTAGGAAGTGGCTTTTTATAAACAATCACCTAAATCCACCCCCCAATAATATGAAACCATTTATATTTAATTTTTTTTTTTTACCAATTTTTATTCATTTGTTTCAATTTTTTTTATTCAAGTGTAATGTTATCTTTATAGGTTTTATTGTAGACATATTTATAAATAAAATAAAAAATAGATATTTTTAAAAAATATGTATTCCTATCTAGACGTTTATGAAAATGTGATGCAGATTTAAATGAATCCAAACCCACAAAATACATCCAATAAAAGTGAGGTTGGCATTTTTTTTTCTTTCCCACTTTGACGAAAACAGAGTTGTGTGTTCATTTCTTGGCTTTTCACAATAGAGAACTAGGATGGGCTGGTCGTCATTGATGTTTCTCCTTTCCCTTTTACTTCACTCCCAATCTCTCCACTCATCATCTCTTTCATCCTTTCCTTCTCCTCCTTTTCCACCTCCTATGTGTCATCCTACTGAGAGCTCTGCTTTGCTCCAATTCAAGAACTCATTTTCTGTCCCAAATGGATCAACCACAGTCTCTTGGCGGAATGGCACGAATTGTTGTGAATGGGCGGGGGTCTCGTGTGATAGCGATTCGGGTCATGTAACCGGTCTGGACCTGAGTTCAAGCTTCCTACAAGGACCTCTACATTCCAACAGCACTCTTTTCTCCCTTCTGCATCTAGAGTCTTTATTTCTCCTAGATGTTGATTTCTGTGGCTCTCCAATTCCTCCTGAAATCGGTGGTTTCAACAACATGACAGATCTTCTGCTCTCTGGCACCAATTTTACCGGTAAAGTCCCTATTGAACTCTCGCACCTCTCCAAACTGGTTTTATTTTTCGTCTCTTCTACAATATCTGATGAAAAGTGCCAAGTCTTTGGTGATGTTGTCTCTCTCCAATTGCAGTTTTCAAGGATCATACCCACAACTGACAATTAACCTCACTCTATTATCACAACTCACTATTTTAGACCTCTCTGACAACAGTTTTGTTGGTCAGCTTCCAGAAATTGATGGTACTAACTCAAGTCAAATCCTTGTTCCATTGAATTTAACAATTCTCTCCTTATCTGGTAACTTCCTTACCGGTTCTATACCTTCTTGGATATTTTCCCTTCCATCTCTATCGTACTTATCCATCGACAATAATCGTTTCACGGACTGTCTTCAAGAATTCAAATCTCAAACTTTGGAGGGACTTTCGTTGGGTCAGAACAAACTCCATGGCCAGATACCAAACTCAGTCTTTCAACAACAAAATCTTTACCATTTGAATCTTTCATTCAATAATTTTAGTGGTATCTTGGAGTTAAACAAGTTCTCAAAGTTGAGAAGCTTAGAGTTTTTAGACCTTGGCTCCAACATTCTTCAAGGCCATCTCCCACTCCTTCCACCTTCTCTGGTCGGTTTTTCGTCTCGAACAATCAACTAACTGGAGAGATACCAACTCTGTTTTGCAATTTGAGTGTGCTCGAATTCCTTGATTTGTCTAATAATTCTTTCCACGGAAAGATTCCTTCATGCATCGGAAATCATCGTTATCTCTTGGTGTTGGATCTGAAGATGAATATGTTTAATGGCGTGATTCCTGACATGTTCACAAACACAACTCGACTGAGGAGTTTGCACCTTAATGGCAATCAACTAGAAGGATGACTGCCACGATCTTTGCGCAATTGTCAAATCTTGGAAGTTTTGGATGTCGGCAATAACAAGATAAAGGACACATTTCCCCACTGGTTGGAAACCGTTCCAATGCTACAAGTTCTTATCCTAAGATCTAACAAATTCCATGGCTCCATAGGTGATCCTAAAGTGAAGTCTCCTTTCAGAAAGCTGAGAATCATTGACCTCTCCTACAACGAGTTCGATGGTCTTTTGCCCACAAAAATATTTCTCAGTTTCACGGCTATGGCAGAAGGATACACAGATGGGAACTTGGCATACATAGGAGGAGCGTCGTATTACCAAGATTCTGTGGCAGTGACAATGAAAGGTTTCACTTTTGAACTGGAAAGGATTATAACCATCTTCACGACGATTGATTTCTCAAGAAATTGTTTCGAAGGAAGTATTCCAGAGTCGATTGGGAAGCTCAAGATGATGAAAGGGCTAAACTTTTCTCAAAATTAAACTGATCGGTCCAATTCCTACATCGTTGAGCAATCTACTAATCTGAATGGTTAATCTCTCCCTAAATATGCTAGTTGGGCGGATTCCTCTGCAATTGGTAGAGTTGATGCAACTTGAATTCTTAAACCTTTCTCATAACAAATTGGTAGGACCAATACCTACTGGAAATCAATTCAATACATTCAACAGTGATTCATACGATGGA
>CM046381.1:15943583-15981337 GCA_025413485.1 Ficus microcarpa | reverse complement strand
AAAGCAGAGCAGCAGTTGCGGGTATAATGTACAGAAATTGCAAAACACACCACAAATTAGAGAAAACAAACAAATTAATTAGCAGAAAATTAATCAAGTTTAGTTCTAATCAAACATTGCACTATTATTTCGACTTGTAAAGCCCTCTGTGGAAGGTAGCATTATGAAACTAGATTGGTGAAGCCGCAAGGCATTTGAATTGCATTTTGGAACGCCGAAATCCTGAGATTTGCAGTGGAAGAGTACAACAAAGTCGGGGTTTTGTGGTCTTATTTTCCAAGAAAAGAATGAATTTCATTGGAACAAGAAAACAATTAATCTATAATGGTTTTTCCAAGTAATGTCTGCATTAAGAACTTTGTATTGTCAGGTATTCGAGGCTACTGACGGATGCTTCTTCAGTGCCGAGGTCGAAATGTTACCTAGAGATCCCTCCATTTTACTGTTGCTCACGCATCTTAAAGAATATGCAGGGTTGTTGAAGGCAATTCGAGTGTGCCTTTTAGTTTGCCTTTGTTGAGTCTTGGTTCGTTTACTTGGACTGTGAGACTTGGTTCTGTTTAAGAGTCATATTCCACTTCTAGTAAAGGAAATCAATTATGTTTGTTTTAGTTTTAGAAAATGGAAATTATACACAAAGGTCATTAGTCCAGCACGTACAATAGTATGACATCTGAAATGAAATCTGAATGCATGAACCTAAAAGCAATGAACTTGCATGTCTAATGTCCTCATCAGTGACAATTATGTGAAAACGGTAACTCTTTTGGTTCAAATATTTATCGTCAAGAAAGCCTCTGTTCAACTTTCCTGGCTGAATGTAAAATCTGTTATCTGCTAAGAAGTTAAAAAAAAAAATCGATTTGAAATACAATTTACAAGAAATAATAACTAAAATAAGTAGGATATACTGTACATGACACGAATCATGTAGAGAATTATAGTGAAATAAAACTTCAGATGCTATTAAGGAATATGAGGAGGTGGTTGAGCTGCAGGGCAATTGAGTTTTGAAGGATCTGTTTGCGATGAAGAGATAGATCTTCAAGAGTTTAAGAGTTTATTTTGTCTTAATTTAGATCTATAATCATATGGTATATATGTACATATAAATGTGTGTCAATATATATATATATATATATAAGATTTATATTATAAGTTAAACAAAAGCACAAATGACAGTTCCATTAAAAAGAACGTACAATACAAGCTCCACAACATCAGGATTCATATGACCGAATCCTCAATAAGGATTACAATTTATTTAGCACTCTTAATCCAGATTTATGGAACAAGAAATTAACTAAAACGACTAGATAGTGGTTTCATCAAAGTCATGCCTCAATGCTATGCCAATTTGATCATCAACACAACTTCTCTTGCATCTTCCTGTCACAAGAGAAAAGAAAATAATTATGTTCCATATCCTGTTTCGTTTTCATAAAGAAACAAGTATTCATAGATGCAATACACATTGCAAACTTACCCTTCTAGACTTGCCACGAGATTCTGTTTTCCTCTGTTTGCTAGTTTGACCATCTTCTACATCTTGAGCGAGTGCTGGTTCTACGACGTTGTCTGCCTCCAAATCTTGTGAAGAGACAATAATCAAAACCTCTACTGAAAAGCACCATGTATCCCACAGATATTCCGATCACCAGTTCGCTGCATATCCCATCATCACTACCTTCCAGTCAATCATTCCACTCTCGTGCTCTCCATGATCAACATTTTGGTCCTGTTGTGGTTCATCCTTGGTGCATGATTTGGTTAGAGGGAAACCACATAGTCCTGGGTTTCTACTGTAAGAATCATTTTTGAATGTATCAAATTGCTTCTCACGAGGTATTGGTCCCTCCAATATGTTGTCAGAAAGATTTAAGATTTCAAGTTGATTCAGAACTGTTACCAATTGCAATGGAATACGTCCAGAAAGCTTGTCTGAGGAGAGATATAACGACTCAAGATTGCTCAAGTTTGCCAACGAAGGAGGAATGAGACCAGATAACAATAGACAACAGTCGTACAAACATTGGCTTCTCATCTCATCTGTGACAAGGAAACCAACAATAAACAATGTTAGACAAGCATGTTACAAAGACTCCTTAATTTAGTCATATGTATAACAGAGTTTTAATATATTAGGAATTCATTAATTTATACGTTCAGTGGGTTTTTAAGATATTTTTATACTAAAATTATTTTTTTAAGTTACTACGTTGGGCTCAAGTGAGGACCGATTAAAAACAAAATTTATTTAATAAAAGCTATTAATTTAATTGAAATTCTCTTTTGTAACTTTAGACTTTGGTTGTTTTGTTTGTATACTTTTCACATCTTCCTTTCTTGATTAAACAAGAAATTCGCCGAATTAGGTTTATTTGATCAAGTTCCATGATCAATGAGTCATCCATTAGTAGTAGTCAAGTTAATTTGTCCATATATCTTTGACTACAATCTTCATGTGGCACTTGAATTTTAAAAAATAGGGAGAAGATAATATGTCTCCCGGATTCCAACGAGAATCCTTTCCTATTTCCCTTAGGATTATATGAGCAATGCATATTCAAAATTTTTTCAATCACCTTAGGATTATGACTATGAAAGACCTCTTAGGAGAGAGGAAGATGCAATGCTCTGAAAATCAGAAAATACATAAAGACATGTATATTAAAAAGAAAGATATTTGGAGAAATATGCATTGCTAAAAACATATCCTATAGGAGCCCCCAATTGCCAAATTCATAATTAGAAAACGAATTGGTGATTGGATGATTATAACTAATCTATTCCAGCCATTGTGTACAAAATTTCCAAAGTTATCTTGATGATTATAACTTCAAAGACATTTATATATTTATAAATATTTACAGAAAAAAAAAAAGTTTGAAGAAATACCAGGAGTTACTCTTGTTTTGTGATAATCTTTCCACAGAGTCGTATTCCTCAATAAGACCTGGATGAAAATCAGTAGAGCGTGATAAGTATTTTGAAAATCAACAACTGCAAAGCGGTAACAAGTTAGGCAGCGGATTATAATCACAGGCCATAAAATATTTACCATGACTAGGAAGCAAAAGCATGTCACTGTCAAAAACAGAGTTACACGATGAGCAATGGTAATAACTGAGCAATCAAAAAAGTGTTGTTGAAGTGTTTTCTGAATTCGATTGTTGACAGCTGTGCCGATGGATATTGTGGCTTCATCAAGCTCCAGGACCCATCTTTTCTTGAGCAGCAAGCTACAAAGGTGGAAAAAGTTGCCTCTACCCCATACTCCAATTCTCACCAAATCCGAATACCTGCAAAATTGGCATGAATATAATGGCGAAATTAACTCCATGGTAAAAAATAAGCTTGTAGTTTGTGGAATTACTCTTTAAACCCACATGTAAAATACAACACTCCTTCCTTCTTCCTGATTTTGTCGACAAGTCAGCACTTGTCTAGAGGCTAAAACATGAAAGAAATACGTTAAACAATAAGCTGACAGTAGGAGATTATTTTGGAAAATAAACAAATAAACCGACCCCTTGAAGTGGATCCAAGTAATTTCTTCCAGTCCTTCAAACATGGTTGGATTGTGAGAGAGTCAAGATGATTACCCATGACCTGAGACCGTGCTGGCCAATTGAGTATACGGTGATGCCATCTATCTCAATCTAACCTGCAGTCAATTTGCTGCAGAAAGTTCGTGCACACAAGAGTTGATTTCCCACTGCCAGCCTGCACCCACAAGTGTCTCATAAAATCAGTTCCAGAATTGAGAGTTCCCTAACAGCTTATAACGATTTTGATTCGAAAAATAAATTTAAAAAAAATGGGTGAAAAAGGAATTTTGCCTGTAGAAAGACCATATATTTGGATTACTACGAAAATGCAGGATCCCGTTTGAACATGCTTTTATAACCCGTCTCATACCTTTCCCTGTTTGATCAGGTAGTGTTGTTCTTGTCTTTGAGCTTGCCACGCTGAATTCATCTTGACTGAGCCATGAAGGCCTTCGTATAGGGCTTATGAACTCCATCTGTACATCAACATTTCCTACGACCAAAACCTTATCCAAATATAGCACTAGAGGAAGCAACAAAAATCATTTATAACGTGGTACAAAAATAAAGAGAATGGCCATCATCTTAAACGAAAACATAAAAATTGCATTAGATGGGTACTCAGACCTCTAAAACACAAACATCACAACATCACGATATCCTATGACGCCCCTAAAAAAAAAACAAAAAAAAAACCAGCTTCCTACGAACAAAACCTCATTTATTATTATTTAACAAGCAATCTGTTGACAGACTGAAACAAGAAATTATCTGAACAATAAGATAATGGCGTCATCTAGACCCACGCCTTATTCCAGGTAGACCACTAGTTGCTCATTATTATCGACAGTACTAATCATGAACCTTCCTGTACAATAGAAAAAATACAAAAACACAAAAGAAAGCAAAATGATTAGAAGCCATTAGGATTTGTTATAAAAATTAAATGACTAAACTTGTAACTGCAAAGACATTGTAAACTTACATTTCTCCAGACATCCAACGAAATTTTGTTTTCCTCTGCTTGCTAGTTTGATCTTCTCCTCCCTTTGCTGGTTCTACGACGTCGTCCTCCTCCAAATCTTTTATAGAACCAATAATCGAAGCTTCTGCTGAAAAGCACCATGTATCCAATAGATATGCCGATCACTAGTCCACTTGCATATCCCATCATCACCACCTTCCAATCAATCATTCCGCTGCCATGCTCTTCAACACTATCACCTTGATCATCATGTCGTGCCTCATCATTGCTGCATGATTTAGACAGAGGGAAACCACATAATCCTAGGTTGCCTCCGTATGAATCATTGTTGAATGTGTTGAATTGCTTTCCGCTTGGTATTGGGCCCACTAATTTGTTGAGAGAAAGGTTTAGGAATTCAAGCTGTGTCAAATCTGCCAGTTGCAGAGGTATCTGTCCAATCAGATCATTTGAGGAGAGATCTAACCATTCAAGATTGGTTATGTTTCCCAATGATGCTGGAATGGGACCAATCAGTTTATTTCCCGAAAAGTTCAACCCTTTGAGCGATCTGAGCTTCCCGAGGGACTCTGGAATCTCTCCAATGAAGTGATTTCTTGAGAAATCTATAGTAATGAACATGGTTTGGATCACCATCTCAGTATAAAACCCTTTCATTGCCACAATCACTAAATCGTAATGATCAGAACCCCCTGCCGAAGGCTCTTTCATGTATTCCAAGTGATCTGTGTGTGCCTCCATCATGGACACAAAATTTTGAAAATACCCTGCCGGGAGAAGACCTATGAATTCATTGTTGGAGAGGTCGATGATTCTCAGCTTTTGGAAGGGAAATCTGACCTTTGGATTACTTATGGGCCCAGAAAATCGATTCGATCTTAAGATAAGAACTTGCAGCTCAGGAAGAGACTCCAACCAAAAAGGAAAGGATCCATTCAACTTGTTGGTTCCAACGTCTAAAACCTCCAAATATTCACAATTGATCAAAGATGGAGGCAATGGCCCTTCCAATTGATTTCCTTCAAGGTTCAGAGTCCTCAAGTTGTTTCCCTTTGAAAAAGGTTGAGGAATCAGTCCGTGGAACTTATTCATCCGTAAATCTAAAACAGAGAGTTTGCTAAAATTTGCAAGGCATGGAGGGATGTTGCCACTCAAATTGTTGTTTGATAAATCGAGAACTTCAATCCCACTAAGGTTGCAAAACAAAGACGATATCTCTCCAACCAATTGATTGTTTGACATTGAAAACACAGCCGTGTTAGGCGGTGGAATTGGAAGATGATCTTGAAGCTGGTTGGAACTGAGGTCAATAAAATTTAGGTTTTTCCATGGAATTTTCCCAACATGAGTTAAGAGGTTGTGAGAAATGTTCAGAAAAAACAATGAATTGTTTCCAACGTTCCACAACCACTGGGGAGCAGTCCCGTTAATACTGTTGTTGGAAAGGTCCAATTCTTTTAAGTACCCTAAACTTCTTAAAGAGTATGGGAACCCAGTAATATTGCACGAAGACAAGTACAAGTACTCAAGGGAATTGGGCAAAACAGATATGATGGAATCAATAGAATCCGTAGAGAGGCTATTAAAAGAAAGATCGAGAGTCTGGAGATTTTTCAACTTCGAGAACTGGCCTAGCTGAATGATACCACTGAAGTTATTTGATGAAAGATATAGATTTGAAAGATTCACTTGCTGAAAAATTGATGTTGGAATGAGGCCCTGTAGTTTATTTGAGCTTAAATCAAGATTGACCAGAGAATTATACTGGAATTCACAAAGATGACCACTGAATTGGTTCCACCCTAGTTCTAAAGATTGCAAAGATGGAAGGGAACATAACCAAGATGGTAATGTCCCATTAAGTGAATTACCAGACAAGTCCAAGGATTTCAAATTCAATGGAAGAGAGCCCACTGACTGGTTTTTCAAAGAGTCACACAAAAGAGCTTTTTTTGTGGAGTTACTACAAATTTCAGGAAGTCGACCTTCAAAATTATTGTACCCAAGATTTAAAGAAGTAAGTATCCCTAGGTTGAGAAAGTCCCATGGGAATTGACCACCGAAATTATTAGCAGAGAGGTCTAAGTAAGTGATTTGAGTGATGTTGCCAGATAATGCTGGCAAGGATCCTGTTAAACCACAGAAGCTGGCATCCAAATGAGTCAATTGTTTCAGATTCCTAACAAGATATGGGACATCTAGTATGAATCTTGTTTCTGAAAGGCCTAACTCTCTAAGTGGGCTGGTCCAATTATATCTAGGAAAAGATCCACTGAGATTTCTATTGTATGATAAGATGAGCTCTTGCAGGTTTGGAAGGTGAAAAATGTTTTCTGGAAATTTCCCTATCAGTTCACTAAACCTAAGATCAAGAGACAGCAAAGGTTTTGACAAATTCATAAAGGAATTAGTCGAGATGCAAGACATGTTGACATCAATCAATCTCAATTCTTTAAGACTGGTTAAGTTTGCAACAATTCGTTTCCAACTAAAAGTCTCAAGAGTCAAACCATTGTTCAAACTAAGATCAAAAGTAACCAAACTAGACAAGAAAGAGAATTCTAGAGGTACTTGGCCTATGAAACCAGAGTCAGAAAGGTCAAGGTGAATCATATTCACAAACCTACCAAATCGGGGCGAGAGTTTTGAATCATAAAACGAATTATGGGAAAGGATAAGAGTTTGGAGACGACTAAGGAGGAACAGACTGTTGTTTGAGTGGATGATGCCTTGAAGCCCACTGCAGGAAAGATCAAGCCTAATGACATGACCAGAGACCTCATCACATGTGACTCCACTCCATGTGCAACAATCCTTGCTCATATTCCAATACACTGTACTATTAGGATGAGTAATTCCATAGAAATCAACACAATAAGAAGTATGGTTTCTTGTGGAAAGAGAGTCCTTGAAGTGGAGCAAAGCAGAGCTTTCATGGGGATGGCACAGTGGAGGAGGAGGAGGAAGAGGAGTAAAGGGAGAGGGTACTGGAAATGAAGAAGAAGAGTAGAATGGAGAAGGAAGGAGGAATAGAAGGAGACTCAGCCACGGAAGAAACCAAACCATCATTCTCTCAGACAAGTATAAAACCGTCAAACTTTGTTTATGGACTCTAGAATAGATATTTGGGGGAAGAGTTTGTGTGCAATGACAGGCCATACGACCATGCTCATTTATAGCCTAGGAAAATGGGTGACGTGGCATTACATAATTTCCAAAGGCTACTGCTGCAGACAACCGACAATAAAAATCAATAATTCAATTCCACAACCACCATATTTGGGACTCAAAAGTCTAAGCAAGGCACACAAATGTCCTCATAATTTTAAAACCACTATTTTTGGGTTGAACGTTCTATTAACTTTTCAGTTATGTCTCATCAACTTTTAGATAAATTATTGGTACCATTGTGCATAAATGATATACCCATAAAACAATAATTTAACATATTTTTGTTTTATTTTTCTATTTCCCAGTATTTTTTTTACCTTAATCACCAGTTCTATTAATAACTTAACTAAATCTTTTATATCAATAAATTAAGTTCAAATGAATATCATCTTTTTTATTTTAAAAATCGTTTTTACATATTTAAACTTCATTAAGATTTTTTTTCCCCTAACACAAAGGAAAATATCGCTGCTCAGAATGAGGAAACTTCCTCATATTTAAACATTAAAAGTCAAGAAATGGGGGGGGGGGGGGGGGGTGGGGGGGACCTTCATTATTCATAAATCTCATATATGAGAAGATCCAAACCAAATTGCTCTTTTTTTTTTTTTTTTTTATACAATGGAAACAACTAAGCAAAACCTTCATTCTTAAAATAATAATAATAATGATGATGATAATAATAATAATAATAATAATAATAGAACTTCAATAGATTTAAAAGCATGAATTACCTTCTTCAATTTCAATGTTAATAGGTGTTTTCATTTTTTTAAATGAAGAAAATAGGCGACTGATATCAGGGTAAGATTAAGCATTCCAATAAGGCCCTAGGAGAGAGGAAGATGAAATGCTCTGAAAATCAGAAGATACATAAAGACATAAATATTAAAAAGAAAGATATTTGGAGAAATATGCATTGCTAAAACATATCCTATATGAGCCCCTAATTGCCAAATTCATAATTAGAAAACGAATTCAATATATGCATAGAGGAAAACTGAGCCATTTCATTCATCTAAAATAAGATTGTTACTACTCATGGATGAGTATTCGTTTCATTCAAATTTCCAGGTTCAACTCATGGAGATCGTTACTAAAGACTTTCAATAAATGCATAGATTTTTACTAAAGACTTTCTTATCAAGCAATTTATTATTTTGACAAAGAAGGATTCCAAAACTTATGACTTTTTGTTCTAATCATATCGTGTTTAACGCGGTTTTATAAAAAGCATATAGCAAGAAAGATGATGAATAAAGAGATTAAGAATAAAATAGATAGATACAACATTGATGACCATTTCATCTTCGATTCTCATAACTTGAATTTGAATAACCAAAGGATGAAAACTTCTTTTGATCATGGAGGAAAAATTCGGACACTTTAGAACGAGACTAAGCGCGTATTGACAATAATGAAACCTTCTCTCATCCGTAATGTATCTTATCAATTAACTTAAATTAAATTGGTTCGATGTCCCATCAATTCATGACTTATAACAGCAATACTAGACTTCGTGACAAGTCTTGTTGTGGCCTCTCAATCTTTTGATGTAATATTAATTATGGATCAAATTTATTTCATTATACTTGCTCCACAAGATATAAAAATCGTTGACCCATATTCTTGTTTATTGTTCTTATCAATCATTTATTATTATCACAATTTCTGTCTTTACAAAACGTATCGTACTGGGTTGGGTTAGATTGAAATTGGTTGTCACAATCTTAATATTCAAAGTCTTTTTATAGAGATCCAAATTAAAGCTTCAATTATGTAAATAATCACAGTACACTAGATTCAACACTATAAAATCTTTGAAATTAGACAAATTAAAACAATATAGGAACCACATGATGAAGATAATAAATTTTTACTTCTCCTTGTATGGCCATAAACAATCGGAGCATTTTCTTCTTCTAATGCTTGCAGTGAAAAAGAAAATCACTACATATCAGTTTTATACAAGCAACAAAAATAAAACATCAATAATCTTGTCAAAAAATGCTGTAAAACAATAATAAAAGGGCCTAGAAACGGGATCCAACTCGCGTCAAGTCCTATTAAGTGACTCGAAATTCTCTCAAATTGTTGAAGTGATTGACTCTGATTCCTTGTTAGTGTAAACGGAAGAGGCTAGTGTTTTAGATATTAATGTACGCTTAGCTTCTCATTGTTGACTCTTATAATGTAAATTTGTTGGTTTCAATCTCTATTCTCTGCAGGTGTTTTAGTGATAACTATTATGATACCGATAAGAGTCCAGAAAAAACCAGAACTGAAAGACGAAGCTTTTGGAGGAAATGTTGCGGCAGCTATTACGTTTTTGCATAAATATGTTACGTAGTTTGTTGGCCCAAAACACACCACTACTTAATGTTCATCATTGTCCAGAAACTTACAGCTGAACATTAATACCCCAAAAAAAAAAAAAAAAAAAAAGGTTCTTCTTCAGCCCTAGTTCATTTCTGGGGGACTAGGCCAATGAAATCTTGAGCATCTTCGTTTGGATCATGCGTCTATTTTCGAAAAGAAATTTTTTTTTTTTAATTTGAAAGTCTTTTCATTCTGAGTATAAGATAGTGTTTGGATGTCCAAAAGTTTTCCTTTTAAAAATAAAAAGTTGTATGGAATGAGAAGAAATGGTGTCAAGAATAGTGTATTATGAGAAGATTTCAAAAAGATTCATTTTCTTTTTTCAAAAGGGTACTATACAATGTAAGTTTAAAAATAAAATAGTTTTCCTTTTTCAAATGAGAGAATGATGAAAAAAGTTAAGAAAAAACAATCTTTTGGAAACATTTGCAAATTTGAAAATTAGATATGTCATCCAAATCTAAGGTAAATAGTCTATTTATGGCATGACTTATTTTTATAAAGAAATGGACAGCTCCTATTCATTGAGGGCATGAAGGGCAGTTACGTTCAAGGAAACTAAAAAGTTTGACTAAGGGACTACCGTTTGCATTTTTTTATAAATTTATTTTGATGCTTTAGAAAGGCAAGTTTTTGTTTCTGTTTTTGTTCTAGTTTTGGTTTGCTATTTTTGCTAGTGAAGTTTTTCTTATTTTCTCGCAGATCAAATTTTTGTTTCATCTTAATTTTGCAACGGTTGGGATCAATGATACATCAAGTGTTATATCCAATACCATATAGTATCTAGTAATGTAAGTTTCAGTTATTGTGAATGTAAATTTCAGTTTTTAAGAATTTATATAGAAGGAAATATAGTTAAAGTGAATATAAATTCCCCTTATTTTACATTTCTTTCTATATGAATTCACATTTCTAATATCTTAAGGTCACATTTACAATAGTTGAAACTCACATTATTGCCGGATACTGTCTGCTACCAAATATAAGACCAACCTTGATAGAATTCATATTGATTCATACCAACCTTGATATAAGATCAACCCTTAATGGTATATTCTAAGTTGCACTAAATAAAAATATGGACTTTTTTAGAGTAATATATGTTCACTTGATATACATAATAAACTACAATTCATATTCAATTTTGGTCCTCAAACTACCACCTCAATTGCTAAATTTGTACGTTTATGTAACTATTATTTTTACGTGAAATTTAGCTAGCATTAATAGTAAAATTTGTAGTAATCATTTTAATATTTTTATTAGTTATTAGAAAATTCAAAAACGTACTTAGACCTTTTAATCTTTTTGACTCCAAATTTGTACCCAAAAATCATAGTTTTTGTTTTTCTTCTTCAACTAATTAAAGTAAAAGTAAAAATTTTATCAAATAGGCTCTTAAGTCTTCTTACATTAAGAGCTTGGGATATCGTTGTCTAAGTCTTCTTACATTAAGACTTTAAGAGCTTGGGATATACTTCTCTCTTTAAATATCATTTTGCACTACGTTTGAAGAGTCACCACTCACAAAAAGGTCCACAAGAATAAATGAGGAGATCTCACAATCAGATTTAGTCAAGTACTGATGACTTTGATTCATTCAACATGCACCATTTTTCCAGCTTCATAAATTAGGTGGTCCATTATGGTTTAATAAATGATTTGGAAGTGTATTCGTTTAGGTCACGCGGTTTACTTGACTACATTAATTAGAAGAATTGACATTTTTCCTTGTTGCGAATATGTTGGCTATTCCACTAGGAAAATAATAATAAAAAGAAATAAAAGTTGGGCCATTCTGGTAAACGAGAAATTAACTAACATGTTAAAACGACAACAAAAAATGAATTTTCGAGCCGTTGATGAACATGGGCGGGCTCCATGGGTTCATTGCCCGACTCCAAACTTCAAAGCTAACGTTGTGTGTTTACAATGAACGAGTCAAAGTTAGAAAAGTGCACAACATGGATTTCAAAGACATCCACGTGAAATCTTGTACAAGTTCATAATTTATGTCTATCAAGTCAGCGATCTAAGTCTTCGCAAGGAGATAAAAAGAATATCATTAGAGAAAAATAGAGAAATGGCCATAATTTAGACACCTCCATGTAATTTTACCCATTCTAACATTAAAATTAATAATTTTACCATTTCATTTTTTTTTTATTTACTTTCCTCTAATTTTCAATTTTAAATTCCCATTTTGTCCCACTGCATATATTTGTGTTTTCACATGCATTTTTTCATTTCCATATTTTTTCTGTCTTCAATTCTCTTTCTCTCTCACGATCGCAGTCCTCTCTCTTCTCTCACTTTCTCTCTCATCGTTCTCTCTGTAACGACCTTACTTTTCAGACCTTAACTTACTTACATATTCTTAATTCATGTGTTTTAACACTTATTTTACTAGGTTCTAAAAATATAGATTTTTTTTTTTTTTCATACAGATTATACTTGTATACGAAGAGTTTAATAAACGAAAATTTTAACTAAAGAAATTGAAATTTATAAATAAAAAATATCCTATTCAAATTTGTACTTAGATAACATTTAAAAAACTATAACGTCATGTGAGTTAAAAAAAAAAGATTATAAAGTCTTATAAATATAATCGATACAAAATGATTTAAAAAGTCTAAATGTGGAAATTAAGTTTGTGGTGGTATCCCACTCCCTTCCTTCATCACCTCCGTATAGCTTTGTCAGTCTAGAAAACATCTAAATGGCAAGCTGCTTTCCCGCATTACATACAGCACAAATACACATGTATGAGCTTTCACTTAGCAAGTACAAACAACACCTCACAAAACAATTTCATGAAATCATTTCATTATACGTAACAACATGAGTATTCAAAAATACATGTGATTTATGTGTGTTTAATTATACTTCATTAAATACATGTATTGTCTACTTAAGGGTCCTTATATCGTACTCATATGCGTGCAACTAATAAGAGTTGGGGCAGCAACCCTCTAATCACCTCCAAAAGCCATAACTTATAACTTTCGTTCTTATAATATCCTCTCACTATTTGGAATTTGATATGACACTTAATCCTATCTTTCATTACCCTACATCTTATTAATTATGACAATGTGAAGATTTACATGTCACTATGCATCTATCATTATGGCATAAATATTTCTGAGGCATGTCGATCATATTAGTGCATAAGAAATTATGCATGTCAAATGCTTAATCAAAGCAATATATATAACTCAATAATTCTTTTAATTATTACATTTATATAGTTGTTTTCAAAAACACCAAATTTCACTCAATTTTGATTCTCAAATTATCGTATTTAAAATTTAAAATCTAAAATAAATCAAAATAGAAAAAGAGAGAGAGAGGTGTCTTCTCACGGCATTACAATAAAGTCTCCTTCTTGTAGGTTCTGATCAAGGTGGTCCAGATGATTTGACCAATTGATAAGGAATCTTCAAATCAATTAGAAGAGGTTATATTTGTAGGTCTTCTGTTTTCTTGACCAACTTTCTGTCTCATAATGATTCACTTGAGCTCATGTATTCTTATGTTAAAAATCAAATTCATAACCATATATTTTCAACACCCGTATAGAAAGTTGATGATTTCTAAAGTTTATATTAATATTGACTGACCGTGTTAGTGAATTATCTTTTTGATTCCCTTCCCTTACTCATAGAATGGAGATTAGGGCAAACGAATTACAAAATGACTTGCAATGGTAGTTTAATATATATATATATATATATATATTTATATTTTTTCATTTGATGACCACACGCATTTCATTCATAATTTCCAGGTTCATTCATGGAGATTGTTACTAGAGATTTTTTATTAAATGCATAGAGGAAAATTGGGCCGTGTTCCTTGTCAAGCAATTTACTACTTTGACAAAGAGAGATTTCAAAACTTATGACTTTTCGCTCTAATCATATCATGTTTAACATGCTTTCATGAAAAGGATATAACAAGAGAGATGATGAATGAAGAGATTAAGAATGAAATAAATGACCAAGTCATGTTAGATCCTCGTCACTCAAATTTGAAAAATCACACAATGATGTCTTTATCATGGAGAAAAAATTAAGACTTTGGAACAAGATTAAACGTGTAATTAATAAGAAGCTTGCTCTCATCCATAACGTATCATCTCGGTTAAGTTAAATTAAATTGGGTCCATATCCTATCAATTCATGACTTATAACAGCAATACTAAGACTTAATGACAAGTCCTGGTGTGGCCTTTCAATTTTGATGAAATATGAAATATGGATCAGATTTATTTCATTGTACCTGTTCCACAAGATATAAAAATCGTTGACCCGTACTCTTTTGTCAAGGAATCCACTATTTTGACAAAGAAAGATTCCAAAACTTGTGAGTTTTTCGTTTTACTTAAAAGTGTTTAACACACCTGCATGGAAAGGATATAACAAGAGATATGATGAATTAAGAGATTGCGAATGAAACAGTAAAGGAAACCAAAACCTGTACATAAAGATTTCCGACAACCAAAACCTTATCCAAATACAGCAGTTAAGGAAACAACAAAAATCATTTATAATTAAGGCGATACAAATATTAAGAGTGGCCATCATCTTAAACGAAAACATAACAATTGCATTGGATATGCACTCAGACATCTAAATCACAAACACCATAACATCAAGACATCCTTTGACCCTCTAAAAAAAAAAAAAAAAAAGGGACTTCCGATTACTATTATTTAAGATGCACTCAGGTAGACCGCTAGTTGCTCGTTTTCATCAGCAGTACTTCTAGTATATAGCTTCCTGTACAACAGAAAATCTGAAAACACAAAAGAGAGAGATAATTACAAGCCGATAAAGATTGGTTCTAAAAATTAAAGAGCGTTTTAGCTGCAAAGACATTTGTCAACTTACTTTTCTCCAGACATCCCAAGAGATTATGTTTTCCTCTGCTTGTTAGTTTGATCTTCTCCTCCATCTTGAGCGAGTGCTGCCTCTGCACTGTCATGCTTCTCCAAATTTTTTCAGAAACCAGTAATCAAAACGTCTACTGAAAAGCACCATATATACAACAGAGATTCCAATTACCAGTGCACTTGCATATCCCATAATCACCACCTTCCAATCAAACCCGTCCTTGAAATATATCCAAATGCCTTGCATATAAAACCCGGTACCGTTTCGTATTGATGACCCTGTATTACAAGTATCAACTATTATTGCATTTGTTCTTACATTTATATTTTCCTAGTTTGGAAAGATTTTGGATTAAAAATGGAAAAGGAAATAATAAGCAGCCATTTAAGAAAGCTCTTGGACAAATGATCAGAACTTCAGTACCTCAGGCATTTTGATATTCAGATCTTTGGATAGCTGGTCTATAGATGTATTTGCATCCACGTCAAATATTCCCGCTGCACGCATCACAATGTAGCCAGTTTTCTTCTGAATCTCCTCCTGGTTCATGAAGGAAAACAAAACAGCATATAAACTTGGAACAGATGTTAGGTATGGGCTGAAGCATCCAGCAGAAACAACAGGCTCAACAGATTAACCTTTTCATTTGCAAATAATACTTTAAAGCATGGACTTCAAATTCTATGAAAAGAGGGCAATGTATGAGCATATGAGCGGGTTAGATAAGTTGGTGGAAGCTAAGGCTACTTATTTTCTTTTCTTTTCAATTTTGAACACTCTCTAATATGTACTGTGATACTTGGTTTTTCACATTGAAATGCTTATCCAGAAGAGGAGACAGAAAGTGCAAAAGATGTTCATAGAAAGCATTACTTTTGAGTCGTTTTCATCAAAGATTTCACCAACGATTTCCTCGACCACATCTTCAAGAGTAACCAACTGGTCATTGTGGGAAAAAGAAAGGTTAGTGATATAATTCATAAGAACATGAAAAATATAATAATGCACACGTAAGGGGCTGTACAACTAGTAGAGCGCATTCCTCAATTCAATGATGATAGAATCAATGAACATACCCTGTGATACCGCCATATTCATTAAGAACCACAGCCATGTGGACCTTTCTAATGCGGATCTCTCTAAGAAGATTCCAGGCTGACATTGAATCTGCACAATTAACAATGTAATTTACCGTTGGAAAAATTTTCGGTGGCAGCATTGAGACGTTCAATCAATGCTGTCAGATCAGAATATATATAAAGAAATGGAGAACACAATCTTGTAAACAATTTTCTGGAAAATTAAAAATGGTTGGCAATAATGCACAACTGGGATAGAGACTACTAACAGGAAAATGCTGCCTAACTGCTAGAGCCTTTGTTAACAAAATGCAAGCGACTTAGATGGCAAACGCGACTTAATTGGAAGAGCAGGAACCTCAAAGATCCATCCACATAAAAAGGGCCTTCAATGATCGGATCAATTTGACCATAACAAACTTTCCATTTTGAAATAATGGTAGCCGAAATGTGAAAAAAGATATTGACTTGTTAACTAAGCTCAGAATTGAGACTCAAGCAACGTAAACCCATTGGAGAGAACTACATGGGCGACTTATAGATCCCTAAGGATTCGGGACTAATGGTATCCCTAAGAATTTTACCGAAATGGGGCCTACCTAGGACAACCCGGACTAAGCCTGGTGAAAACTTGCCAAAGCAATAAAGCGATCACCAAACTAATAGTTACAAGAAACCAAATCATGTACCTGAAACACTTGCAGACAAGGCGGAGTATTGGAATTCCATTGCTATATTTTATTTGAAATGTTATACACAAGTGTGTAATACCAACTCTGAATACAAAACTAGAATTAGAAGACAAAATCAGACCGTCAAGATTTTTACAAAATAGAGTTCTAGAAATTGGCATGAAAATTACCAGGTACAAAGTTTGCAGGTTTAAGAGCCATATCTCCAACGCTAGTACTTTCTAGTAGATCACCCTTCAAAATCAAACATTATAATTCTGCATGCTATAAGATTGTTGCACATAATTAATACTCAGTAAATTTGAACCTCTAAGAGGTGAGGGAGAATAGAAATTGGACAAACCTTCCGAACATAATCAAGTATATTATCGACTCGCTGCTCGAACACAGGCACCCTAGAAAACAAACTCATCGTCTCATTGTCATAGTAAATTAAATGGTTATTGCCAGAATAAATATAGCATTGCAGTTCCGTTGTACCTTGAGTATTGATGAGTTAACCACAAGTTGTGAAAATCTACTAGTGTTGCACTGGAATCGATGGCGACCACATCCACAAGAGGTGTCATAACCTCTCTTACATGCGTATCTTTAATCTCCAAGACATTTTCAATCATATCCTGCAATATAATGAAACAAATCAAAATCAAAATCCGTCTCTCTCATTAACAAATTTTCTAAGGATTCTAAAGTAGCACAAATTTTGAGATAACAAACAAGACGCATGTTAATGAAAGCAGAGGAACTCTTGATAGCAGTGCATTCAAAGCAAAAAACTTGCATATTGATGTTAAACCATTCAAATACATTCCGAAATAGCTTCTGTTGTTCGTATTTTCAAATGCCAAATCACCGTTTAATAAGAATACTTTCAAAATAAACCTTGCGTAATACCTGTTCTTCCTCTTCTATCGCTCCAGTTAACTCTGCCCCTCACAACATCAACTTCAACTCTTCTTCTGTAACATATGGTTCACTGATCAAAGAAAAATAGTGAATTTTTATTTTTAAAGCAATGACACAATTTTCTGAAAGAAAATTTGATCAGTAACTCCATGCTTTATATTAAAGTGCCATAATTTCTTTCTCATCTAAGAGGAACTGGAAGCATGTTTATCACGGGCTATTCACATTACAGGAAATATCAATTCTTAATCAAATATATTAATCTTGACATGATATTTAAGGTTTCTAAGAACACTTAGCAGGCGCAATTAAAATAAAAGTTCAAATGGAAGGTGCATATACATTATAATGGGGTTCTTAGAAAGCACACCTTCTTCCTTTCAACCCAAGCAATTTTGAAATGCCCATTGATTGGAACGTAACAACTTTGCCAACGGGGTATAACACTAACGAAAACCATGCCACTGGTCTGGTCTACAGACACATACAAAAATTGTCAAAGAAAGCAAAGCAGCAGGAGTACATCTCGCCAAGCATTAAAAGTGAACTACCAAAACAGAATTACACAGATGTCTATGAAGAATTTGCCAGTGAGATTCAGTTAACAAAACATTATAAAAAGTAAATAAAAATAAAATAAAATAAAAACCTAAAAACTAAAAACTAAAAACTTACCACAAATCTAGCAACGTCTGTGGCATTGTGAACAGCTATGCTTTTTGGTGTGATCTCAGTGAGGAGTAAAATGGCAACCTAGCATTGTTAAGAACAAGAAAAGGACAAAATTTCAAATTTTAGACATTTGTGTATATATGTATATATCATTACATTCTCGAGAACAAAGCAACAGAAGCAAAAGAAAGCTGGCATAGCCCATTATCTTTGAACTGATCAAGTGAGGACACTGAAACATACGGTCATTACTCCAGTTGCTGCACTAACACCAGCCACACCAAATATTGCTGTTGCAACTTCTGTAGCTAAAGCAGTAGCTCCAATGTTCACAACACTGATCAGATGAACAAAGTATATAATGTGAAAGAGATCACTTAAAACTTATATTAAAGGGACGTCAAAATGAAAACAGAAAATAGGAAGTACGTTGTGCCAATTAGTATGTTGTCAAGAAGTGATTGACATCACTACGAGGCATTTTGAAGACACCATCTTCGGACTCTTTTTCAGCTAACTCTCGCACCTGACACAGTAATATCACAACACAAACCAACAATTACCAACTGGTGAGTGACTAATTAATTATTCACACGTCAACTCTGTAATGAACATATTATCACACAGTGATCAATGCAGTTTTTTGTGTTAAAATCTAACCGATCAAAACCATTACATAACGGGTATTTAGCATTTCTCTACTCAAAAGTCTAGCATGTATGCTTTTGGTTGTCAAGATAACATTTTGTTCACAAATAGAGCAATAACATTTTGTTTAAAAGGGTTTGTACAACTCCTCATAATAGATTATCTTCTAGGATGGAACCAAAGCCCTAACAAGTGGTTCTAGCGTCAAATTCCAAATGTAGCCATGTGTATGCATAAGATGAATGCCGGGAGAAATCGGATGAAGGTTGATGGCACCCTGGAGTTAGGACGTGATGGACAGTGAAATTCTTAGTGAAAACAAACTCTCGAGTTGGAAACAAACTCCAGGGTATTGGGGCTCCGACTTAGCGGGGATTTTGATGTTGCTGTGAATGGATAATGGGTTTGAAAGGGCTTGGACAACTCCTCTTGATACATTGACTTTCAGGATATAACCCAAAGATTAATAATAACACTAACTGATAGCCCGTTTGGAAGACTGTTTTTGGGCACTATATAAAAGCTTTCTAAAGAGTGTTTTCTCTTACAATAATTTAAATTTACTGTGCAAATTTACTTTTCAAGCCTAAAGATTTCACAAAGACTTCTATCATACTAAGACTTAGCAAATGGACTAGAAATTCAATACCTTCCAAGGCCAAAGCGTGGTGATAGAAGTCTCAGCCATGGAGAAAAAAGCAGAGAGACCCAAAAGCACAGTCAAAACTATCCCTTGCTCTTTAAAGTTTAAACACCTGAAGAACCTGCAGAGTCTTCGGCCACGCATTTCTCAGCAAGAAAATGCTCTGCCCAATAACTCCATACCCAGCATTCATCACTCCCTCAACCGCAAACGCCCTTTTACACCCATACACCAAAACTCCACAAACCATCGCCACCAAAACCACCCCACGCTTCACAATTCCCCGAAAAAACTAGAAACTCGAACCCGACCCTGACCCTGAATCCGAAACCGAACTCCCATTTTCGAAGCTCAAGGTTTCTCCCCTTTTGCCCATTGGTCGCAAGCAAGCTCTTCCAATACACAAGTTGGTTCCATTACTCGAAAAGCTCCGGAATTCGCGGGAATTCGAGACCAGTCGAAATGGGTACCGGTTGTTTTGCGGGAAATTTCTGGTGGGCTGTCCGATTCGGCTGCTGTAGTGGAGGAAGCTCAGGGATTTGGAGCCGTTGATGAACTTGGGCCGGCTCAGAATCGAAGAATCAAGGGCCATTTCCCTGGATTTTTTAGCTGAATCTTAATTATTAATCTGGGTTTCACACCCCAGAGAGAAAAAGATTAAAATTTTCTGTGTTTTGAAATCAAGTTTGTATGTACAGGGGATTTGGTTTGGTTTTGTGAATCAAAAAATTGGGGGCTAGGTTTAACAGAACAAAAGAAAAAAAATTTTCTAGAGAGGGAAGAGGAGAGAGAATGTTGCAAGTTGGGGTTTTTGGAGATATTTGGTATCATCAACATGTATGTACGTTGGAGAAAGCTCTGCAGAGGAAAGAAGTCTCAAAGATGCGCTGAATTTGTTTGGTGGAGCAAAGTTTGGCAGAAGCAAGTGCCTATTATTTGAAATGACGATGTTGCCACAATTAAACCGAGTATCTCTTAACTGTATGCTAAAAGGACCACAGGCTTTTTGATCGTATCATCCTTGCTTGTAACGTACTGATCACGTGATTATTGTATTATCGTGATGATCATATTATTATTATAGGTAGACCTTTTTTCTTTTTAACTTTTACTTTTGTTTTGTTTTGTATTTTTATTCAGTCATACAATTAATATATATATACAAAGTAATTTGGATAAATAACCTTAAATTTGATTAAATTAGGTAGTTGTTGCTTTTCAAAATGACCAATTAAATGATTGACAGATTGATCGTTTACATAGTCGATCACTAATCACTAATAAATAAGGTAAAATGCTCATTTGATATTTAATCTTTTTATGAAATTGCTATTTGATTTTTTATTTTTTTATTTTAGCAAAAAGGTCCCTAAATTTTCTGATTATCGCAATCTTGTCTGGATCACAAAGGACTGCGGGCTAGGGGAATACAAGGAGGCTATGGGAAGTTAGCCTGCTTCAAGTTCAGTTTGTTTTCTTGTTTCATGTCATTTCAATGTCGTTGTCATTTCTCAAGTAAATTTCATTTTTTGGACATTGTTTATATGTGATTCTATATTCAATTGTTGTTTGAAAGCTGTTCTACTGTTTTATCTTTGACATGTTGTTTTCAAGAGTGTCGTCGTTTTATTCTTGACGGTGTTCTCATATTATTGTCGTTTGTGTCCTTCACGAAGCCAGTCAAAGAAGAAGTATAAATAAATAAATAAATAAACAAAAATAAAGTTTCCTTGCATCCACATAAGGATGTCAGTCTATGATCAAATTATCACATAATTAGTATCCACGTAAGGTTCATAACCAATTATTAATATTGTACACATCAAATTCCATGTGAAACTACCTTTTTACCTTTGTAAGCATAAATCCAAAGCTCATATCTTATGCCAATATTAATTCCCATTTAGATGATAGATTTAAAAAGTATAATAAATTTATGTTTTTATAAGAAAACTAAAAAAAATTAAATAATGCTATAAAATATCTTGAAATAGAATACTATACAAACTATTAATGTGAAAATATGAATTATCGAAAGAAAAATAAAATACTATAATTGTGATTATGTGGCAAGGAAAGTCAGCAAAAATATGTTTATACCATGTAAAAAAAAAAAAAAACGAATAACTCTTTTGATCCGATGTTAATGTCATGTAATGATCACGTCAGCATCATGTAGTGGGTCATAATATAAATCATCATGTGACTTTTTTTTTTTTTTTGCTTGTCTCTCCAGCTTACGCATAACATGTGCCTGTCAATTAGTCTATTACCCTTATTTAAAAGGATGAAAGGCACCAAAATGGTGCCTACTGTCCTTCCCTCCCATGTTGTCACGTGGTGGGTTCTGAGCTTGCCGTGTAGTATTTTTAAATAAAAATCATTTTTAAAAATTAAAAATTTATAAAATTAAAAAATAATTTTTTATATTTTATATTTTATATTGTTTTGTTTGTCTATTTTACGCGGATCCTATATCTATCATATGACAATTTTCAAATAAAAAATTTATTTTTTATTTTTTATTTTGTTTTATTTTGTTTATCTATTCCGTTCATATTTCATTTGGTGAATAAAATAAAGATGAAGAAAGCAACAACATGTCACTAAGACAGAGCACACAAGTCATGAAAGTAAAATCGGAATCCGTGGACTGAAGACATTTAGTCCAAATATTTAGAGAGAAAAAGAGAGAGAGAGAGAAAAAAAAAAAGAAAAATAATTAGTCAGATGTAGGTGACAACAAAATGAAAAATTTTAGTGGACCTGGGTGAGAGTTTTTAATTTTTATTAGGAAAAACAAAAAAAAAAAAAACATAAAATTTTTAGCTAAGATTAATTTTAATAAGAGTTATGTGAGAGTTTTTATTTTTAATGGGGAATAAAAAGAAAATCTATAAAATTTTTGAGGTAGAATTAAAAGAAAACAAATTTCATTAAAAGCTAACCCCACTAGTCCCTTGATAAATCTGTCACCAGAAATTATGACACGTACAAAATTAGAATAGTAAAAAAATAATAATAATACTACAAAATAAGGAGTTAATAGGACCACCTTCTTTGACCTCTATTTGTGAGGTTGGTTTTTAAAAGTTACTATTACAATTAACTACAGGATAAATTTGTATTTCTTTTTTACTCACTTCCATTTCCATAAAATTCAAAATTTAAAATTTCATAAAAATCTTATTTCAAGTCAAAATGAGAATTTTTTTTTTCTTTTGAACGCTCATAACAATTAAAAAAAATGAAACAAGATTCATATTAATTTCCAATCAAAATTCGAAGATATTTTAAAATTTTACACAATTCAAAAAATACTATAGTTTATTTTTAATTAACACTTTAATTAAACACACATTTTCAAACAAAACTTTAAAAATCTAACTCCAACATATTGTGTGAACAAGCACTAAATGTATGCACCACATCAATCAATTATAAATCACTCGTGAGGATAAGAATTCTGGGAAGAAAGTGAGGTACTCTTGATAAATAGGGGAATCAAACTTGCAAACAATTTTTCTGACTTAAAAAATTAAACAAAACTTTTCTTTGAGAGTTTTTCAGACTTCTTGAGTATTAATTAAGCGAAATATTTTGTTGTTTATCGTTTGATAATTCTTCGATGCAAAAACTAAGAAATCACAAGATTTGAAGGGTGATGATTAGGCTTAACTCTCGATGACATTGGATCATCTCACAAGAACAAAGCTAGCTAAGCAATCCACCGGATCCAAGTGAATCCACGTAAGAGTTTCTTATAAATTTGTTATATTATCCTTCTTTTTCTCATTTAGTTCCCTATTTTTTTTTTTAAATTTTCATTCAAAATAAAACAATTTATCCTTGATTTATACTACAAATAAACTTAAGCCCCTCTAAACAAATTTTCTAGCTTCATACTCAACAGAATGTGTACAGGAAAAAAAGGGGGAAATTATACTACACGGCATATTTATAAGAGTTAAATTAAAATATAAAAGTTGTTCAAAAAATATTTTAAAAATAGCCTAGTAACGTAGTAGTTATAATAATAATTTTCATGCTTTATACTACAATACTACATAGTAATTACAGTATGGACTGTCCTGATATAAATTTTTATCACTTATGAAACACTAGTGATTCAAATCTTTTGTCATATTTTAGCAAGATAATGACACAAAATCTTTGACATTTATAAAATACTTTACACTTTTTGTGTCCGGTTTCCAACTTACAAGCGTATTTTTCTTTTGTTTATTATTATTATTTTTTACTGCAATAACTTTATGGCCAATAGTATGCCGAACTCATAGGCTTTTCTGGTTATTTTAATTTTTAAGTCAATATTGTTTGATATAATTCTTTCTTTTATGCAGAATATTGAATATATATCTTAAGAATCTCCGTGGACTCCTCATGCTGCCTAGGTAACAATTGTAGTACTGTCCTTTTCGCTGGACAATACAACTTGGTTCATACCCTTTTTCCACGTCATTATTCCAACCTTAAATGTTCTCTCTCTCCCTCCGATAAGAATCTTCCGTAGGTCAGTAATTAACATTAAAAGTGTGTTTGATGCATTAATTGATTAAGAATGAAAATTTTAAGTCGAAGTTAATTAACTTTTTCAAAAACTAGTTATAATTTTTATTGATTTCTTTGAAAAAAGACAACAACACAAATGAAATTTTTGGATTTGGACCTAAGAGCCAAACAAAGATTAAATTTTCTTGTTTTATTAAATCATTCAAGTCAGTATCAATATTTGTTTTTTCTTAATTTTGACTAAAATTATCTTGTGAAAAAAAAAAAAAAAAAAAGAACTCTCTTGATTTCTCAGGCTACGCAGGTAATAGCTAGAGTATGCTTTTTTGCTTAACAATGCTACGTTAATATGCTTCCTTTTACGCACTTTGAGGAGGACCAACAAATCTGTGATTTCAAAGACTACTCAAACTAACTTGGCGATAATTGTAAGCAAATAGTCACCAAATTTGGAACTAATTGTTTCCAATTTGGTTTGTTGAAATTGAAGGGACTTATAATTTGAAAACTAATGTTTATGTATAAATTATATATCTTTATGTGCAATACATGTATATATATGTGTGTGTTGTGAATTTAGGATTGGAAAATTTAAACTCTCGATTTTTAAGTAGCTAGCTGTAAAATTTTTGTTAGACTTTGTGTAGTCTCATTAGATAATTTCTAATAGAGACTTAAACTGATATGATAATGATAAATTAATTTGGCATTTGAGTAAAAAATTGCACTCAATATACTGTTATATTATTTTTTATATCAAATTTTTTTATATATTAAACTTGGTGGTAAGTTAGAAAATAACTGAAATAAATAGCAGTCTTCAAAGTATTCGGAATGAGTAACCAATTTCATTTATGTCAAATTTACAAGATAAATGATACAATTTATGTGACGTAAGTTAATCATTTACTTAATAAATTTTTCATTTACGTGATGAATCTGTTATTTGCTACAAAAATTTTAAAAAGATGTTATTTACTTCAATTATTTTCATAAAATTACTATTATTATAATTGACTGATCGAGTTTAAAAGTCTATTATTTATAATACTGTTTACGCATTTTAATATATTTTATTTTGTTTTTGAGTAATTAGCACAAATAGTCCCTGAACTTTTTAAAAGTGATGGTTTAGTCCTTTTTTTTTTTTTTTTGTTTGAGAAGGCCATGAACTATCAAAATGTTAGCTATAATAGTCATTTCCATCAATAACCGTTAAGCTTTTATCGGAATTAGTCATGTGACCCATCACATGAGGTCAATTAATCATCAAAAGATAAAAACACCCTTATTACAAACAATACCTCACCAACAACATTAAGAAAAAAGAAAAAAAAAAGGTTGAAACATTCAAACCCAACCACACCATCCCTACAGCCGCCATCTCTGTCGAGTTTGTTGTCAGATCCCGCAAAGCTCCGTCGCACTGCCCTAGAACTCATGAAAACCCAGCCACAACTGTCAAGTTTGCCACACTACCCTAGATCTCATGTAAACTCAGCCATAGCCATCCTTACAACAGCCGAGTTTGTTGCATCGCCCCATATCAAAATTTTAAGGGGGAGGGGGTCGGCTTGAGGTTGTCGCGGGGCGAGGACTAGGTTCAGGATGACTGGGTACAAGGGTGGAGGGGTGGGTGAACCGCCAAACCCAGATCGCTCCCTCCCTTTCACCCTTACCCCCCCCCCCCCCCCACCCACCAAAAAAAAAAACAGGTGTGATTTGAGAATTTGATAAATGAAGAGTGAGAGAGAAAAGAGAGAGGAGGGAGAGAAAGGAGATGAGGAATTTTACTTTTTTATGATCGTTTTAATTTAAATTATTTATTATTAGATTATTAGAATATCCTCACAAAATATATCACATGCATTGTACATGACTCATTTCATTAGAAATTAAACGGATTTGGATGGAAAAGACTATAATGGTCAATATTTTAAGAATTTAGGGTTTTCTTGACAAAAAAATAAATGAAACAGAGACCAAACCATCACCTTTTAAAGAGTTTAGGGACTATTTGGGCGAATTACTCTTTTCTTTTTTTTTTTTCTTTATTAATTTACTTTATTATTTAGGTTATTCTCATCTATACCCCTAAATTTTGAGCTCATTTCCACTTTGCACTATGGATTTTAAAAACTCCCACATTACCCTTGAATTTAATTTATTCCACTTAACCCTTTTTACTAGGATTTTGGTCTAAAACATATGGAAAAGAGGAAATGTAGTCTTACTAAATCTATTAAGTTTGGATTTCTATTTAAAACAAATTAAAAAATATAACGAAAATGTATTTAACTCATGACTTCCCGTATGTTTTTAACTGTACTTCGAACAGAAGGCATTAAGTAGGGACTAAATCAAATTAAGCGAGTAAGTGAGAGTTTTTAAAATTGAAATTCTCACCTATGTTATATGAATTCTCAGATCATTCCCATTGTACCACATGATCAACTATTAAAATCTCCCACTTGATCCCCTGACTTTGTTTTAGTCCCACTTACCTATTTCTTTTCAAATTTCCATTAAAAACAGACAGAAAGAGTGAAACGTAACTGTGTGTGTGTCTTTTTTTCCAATTTGTTTTAATAGAAATCATAACATAATGGGTTTAGTACCAATTTCTTTCTTTTTCCTTTCGTTTAACCAAAATTTTAGTAAAGAGGGTTAAGTGGGAAAAATTCAAAGCTCCATAGACAAATTAAAGAATTTTAAAGTGGGAAGCGTGCTTAAAGGTCAGGGGCGTAAATAAGAATAACTTGTTAAAAAAAAGTTTCTAATATAATCTGGTACTCTGAGTTTGTCTGCATGTGAGTGCTGCCTCTTTGTTGGGTCGTCATTTCCCACATTCCTTGGGTGACCTCGCAGACCTTACATTTGACATTTTTGGTAGCTATAGGCTTCATTTCTCGTTTTCTTCGTACAACAATTAATCATCAAAATATCTCTAGCCCCTAGAATATATATATATATATATATAGACACACACACACATATCAGGGGGACGATGTACCAAATTGGATGTCTTACCAAATTTAAGAACTGGACTTTGATTAATTGAAAATAAGCTATTATTGGTCTCCTTTCTTTGGATATTTCATCAAATAGAAATAGTTTCACAGGTAATAGAATAGCTTTTTAGAAGTTCGAAGGTTCAACTAACAGACGGCCATCTTTTCTTCTAACACACATGAAACCACTTTTTTTCGTGGAATATTAATGCCTGAAATTGCAAAAACTTGGAAGTTTTAGATCTTTAGAAATATCAAATATATACAGTGGTTAGTATTCTCTTCTAGAGACACATGAGGGTCCATTTGGGGAAGCGTGTGAATAGAAATATTTGATATGAAAATATTTGAATGCAAAAATTTGAACCAAAACAATTGAATTGTCATCTGAATTAGTATTTAGATATTAACATTTAGAACAAAATATTTGAACAAAAATGTTTCAAAATACCTTTGGACATAGTTATTATATAGAAGGACATAGAGAGAAAGGAAAATGACTCCGTTAAATAGTTTCAAATTTTAAAAAAAGAAAAAGTAATGTAGAGGATATATCAGAATAAAGTAAATTTGGTTTTTTTTTTTTTTCTTTTTGGTTTTTTGGATGGTTTCTTAATAAATATTCTTAAAAAGACAGGACAAAAAATAAATGAAAAAAAAAAAGATGGCGACATACAAATTAATAAATAGTACTGATATTAACAGAAATAATGTTGCCTAATTACAAAAAAAAAATAGCTAGGGTGCAAAAATATCCAGCAAAATAACAAGTAAAATAATAATGGCAGCAAAAATAGTATTCTGGAAATTCCTTTCAAATGAATCAAAATGTTTTGAAGACTAGCACGTACGAGGCTGAAATATAAATATGCATATATATATATATATAGACACTACACACGTACAAATATTATTGGCTTCCTTGGTAATGGGTTATAGTACTGTCCTTACACCTGTAATTTGCCTAATGATTACAGCGGATTAAAAATTTTTGCATATCCGAAAATATTCGGTTGAGCAGAGTGGTCCACGAGATGTCAAACGCAGACTTCTGATTTATAAATATACAAATATATAGGTATATATATCAAAATAAAATCCCCATCCACCCCTGACCTCAAAGAAATCGCCATTACGCTACTGCTTCATTTACTCTCTGCGTCTTCTCACTCCTAGCCTCCAAGGTACATATTATACGGTTCACTCTCTCTTTCTCTCTCTATAAATACATATATATCTATATACGGGTATAGATGAAAACAAAATGTATGTAATCTTTGCTCTGCGTTTGACGAAAATTTGGTTTCATTTTCGTGATTTACTCTAGGTTTTAAAGTGCGGTCCAGAGTAGCATAAATGGAGAAGGCAATTTCAATCTTAACCTTTTCGATGTTATTTATTAGTATTCTTTGTTTAATCATACTATATATATGTGTATTTGACATTGTTTATATATCACTACTACAGAATGTGGATACCACGACAGTTTTTAACCGTCGTGGTAACATTTCCACGACGGTTTTTTAACCGTCGTGGAATCCAGAGTCGTGGAATCTGAAAAGATTTCACGACGTTTAAAAAACCATTATGGAATGGACAAAAATAGGGCTTAAATATGGACATTTAAGAACATACTACGACGGTTCGACACAAAAAACCGTCGTGGTAAGAAAATCTTCCACAACGGTTTCCTTGAGAAACCGTCATGGTTGGACAACTAACCATGACGGTTTTTTGACCGTCGTGGTAGGTAACAATGAAAAAAAAAAATTTAAGAATTCGTTTCATTTCCCCAAAAACATTTAAATCACAAAATCAACACGTTTTTCCGGAAAATTCCCAAATCCATGCCTTACCCAACCAATTTAATTCAAATCTAAAACACAACTACAATGAACAATCACCGAAAATGTAGGGCATGGATTTTGGCCATTTCTGATGGAATATTCCCAACTCAACAATCTACAAAATCAACATTTTAGACGAAACATTTTATCAACAACCACAATCAACAAAATCAACATTTTGGACGAAAAATTTCCAAATCCGTGTATTACCCAAACAATATATATTACAACTTACCGGCTTGTCATGCGTGGGTACGGGTGGAGTGTGGCGAGAGAGAGAGGGAAAGCCGCGTGAGTTCCTTGGTGGACCCGTCGAAGAATGGAGAAGGCTGCGTGAGTGGTGGAGGAGGCCATCGGAGAATGGAGCCAAGAGAAAAATTTGAGAGGTGAAATAGAGAGAGGAGGCGTGGTGAGATAGAGCAAGTTTTTGGAGATATATTAGAGAGTGAAAAAGTGAAAAAAGCTCGGAATCTAATGGGGTGGGAAAGATGGTGTTTTTTTGGGTTTTAATACACGCTCAAAAAAATTAAATTTAATTCAAAAATTTTCAAAATTCCCACCTTAGTACTTACCACGACGGTTTTTGAGGAAAACCGTCGTGGTATGTTCACCTACCACGACAGTTTTTCCCCAAAAACCGTCGTTGTAGAGTCTAAAAATAAAAAAATAAAAAATTTTGTGAAAAAAGACCCTTCCACGGCCGTTTTTAAAAAACCGTCGTAGAAAATACAGCAAAAACACGAAACGGAACAGAGTTTCCGAAACCTGTCATGAAAGCCGAAACGGCCGTCGTAGAAAACCGTCGTAGAAAATGCAGCAAAAACACGAAACGGAACAGAGTTTCCGAAACCTGTCATGAAAGCCGAAACTTCCACGACGGTTATAAAAAACCATCGTTGTTTCCACAACGGTTTTTAATAACCGTCGTGGAAGCTTGCAAAATGCCAAAAAAAAAAATTTTTTAGCTTCGACGACGGTTTTTTAACCGTCGTGGAAGAGAAACATTTTTTTTTAGCTTCCACGATGGTTTTTTAACCGTCGTGGAATAGTGGTCTTCCACGACGGTTAAAAAACTGTCATGGAAGCTAAATTTTTTTTTTTTTTTTTTGCATTTTGTATTTTGCATTTTGCAAGCTTCCACGATGGTTATTAAAAACCGTCGTGGAAGCATGTTCTTCTACGACGGTTTTCGGAAACTCTGTTCCGCTTCGTGTTTTTGCCGCATTTTCCACAATGGTTTTTTAAAAACGGTCGTGAAAGCTCCATCGTGGAATCCACATTTTCTAATAGTGTATACTAATACATTCGACGGCTTGCTAACAGAAAATTGGTGAAAAGGAACTTGAGCCCAAAGTAATCAACTCCGAGGACTCCGAGCAAGTTTCTGATGTTTTAGAGCAAGTTTATGCTTTTGAGGTATGATATCGAATTCCTTTACTGAAACTTCTCATAGGAGATGTTTAACTTTTCAATTCCTCATAATATTGAGCCAAAGTTTGGCAGGGTGATGATGGTATACTAGTCGTGGAAGCACGTCCTAGATCTTCGCCACAATCTCAACATTGTAGTTTGGATCGTCATATTTCTTGCTTTAAAGTCTAGCTTTAAAAAATCGGTGTTTCTTATGAAAACTATGAGTTTGTGATTCCCTTATTTGTATCTCTAAGTTAATGTGATGGGCGATGAGGGATCGATTTCATTAGATTACTAAATGAACGATGGAAGAGGTATGAGAACGTCACCTATTGCTTTTTTTGACTAGTAAATAAAACCATTTTTACTATTTTTTGCTTGAAGTAATGTTAATGCTTGTAGAGGTCAAGCAAATTAGAAATATAATGCATAATGTCTCTTATCGACTTTGTTTGATCAATCTTTTAACTGAGCTCTGCTTTTGTCATTTTTGTGTTTTAGTCCTTCCCATTTTAGAAAGAAAGAAAGGTGGAGGGAAAATTTTAACAGGTTAAAAAATATATATATATATAACATAACATAATTTTAACAGGAATTTTTTTTTTTTTTCCTTCTTAAGCTTGGGCCATTTCATGAGTTCAGGAGTGAAGTCAGGGATCAAGGATCACAATGTGAGTACATTTAAAGTAAGACTAATCTTTAAGAAAGTATCTTCTATTTTATTTTTATTTTGTTTGTATAATTTTATTATTTTTTTACCGATTCTAATAATTGTTTTCGCCGCAGCCACCTATTGGGCGATGGCGATTGTTTCCTGCCATGAGGCAAAGATGAAGCAGGTTCATGGATTAGAGTGTACCTTTGATGTTGAGAAACTAGTCAACCTTTGGCACAACGACAGAGAAACAGGATTCTCAGTTGCGAAAGCCCTGGAGCACATCAAAGAACATGGAATAGAAGACAAGAAGGTAATTCTGTTTTATTTTTTTGTTTTAACGGCTTAGTTTCTTACATTCTTTTCATGTTCTTCTTTTTTTTTTTTTTTTTTTTTTTTAAATTAGGTGCTTGGAGAAATATTTATTCATTTTATATATAATACTATGTCTAGTGAATACATGCCTGTTTACATGCCTTAAATATATATATATATTTTTTCCTGCTACGGTTAATGGTTCAAATAAAATTTATCATAATTTCTCTTCTTGTTCTTTTTTGGATTGAACTTGGTTCTTATCCAATTAAAGCTATGTCTTTACAAAACTTCATCAGAGATGACAATAGGACTCCTGTGGCCCGTTTGGTTGAGTTATTAGAATAATTATTGTATTCACACTAGTAAAAATTGCGGTTTACACGACGGCACGACGGTTCTGTAACCGTCGTGTAATCCAACGTCGTGGAAGATACCACGACGGTTTTAAAACCGTCGTGGTATCTCAATGTTACACGACGGTTAAAACCGTCGTCGAAATAAGAAATATAGTTGCAGAGAATGACAAATTGACTACATTACACGATGGTTCTAATTCAAAATTGTCGTGTAATATGCACAATTACAAGACGGTTTATTCCAAACTGTCGTGTAATGTATATACAATCAACGAGAAAAACAAAAAAAGAATTTTTTAAGCAACAATACACGACGGTTCTTCGAGAACCGTCGTGTAAAGCTCACTTTACACGACAGTTCTTATGAAAATCGGAAGATTACATGACGGTTTTTGAAAACCATCGCGTAAGGTCGAGATTACACGACGGTTTTTGGAAACTGTCGTATAATCTTATAAAAATCGGAAGATTACACAACGGCTTTTGAAAACCGTGTCGAGATTACACGACGGTTTTTGGAAACCGTCGTGTAATCTTATGAAAATCGGAAGATTACACAACAGTTTTTGAAAACTGTCGTGTAATCTTATGAAAATCGAAATATTATACGACGGTTTTTGAAAACCGTCGTGTAATGTCGAGATTACACGACGGTTTCCAAAAACTGTCGTGTAATCTCTAGTTTACACGACAGTTTCAATAAACCGTCGTGTAATCTCCGTCGTTTAAGCCATCTTTTGTAGTAGTGTCAAATGCACATTTGTTTGGGCAAATTATTGAACTGAAATAATTGGAATGTTTTAATTGTTCATAACAATTCAACTTAAATCCAAACACACAATTCAAATTCTATATTTGAATGCAAATATTCACACTCCAGTGAAGCATTTGTCCACATAGGAAATGCTGAGGCTCAACATTTGTTTTGGGCATAAAAACTACATTCCCTCATTGCCATAGTCTCTGCCATCTTTCAACTCATGAAACCATGAATTTTCTTCGCCATGGCAGCAAAGGAAAACCCTTATGGTCTCAGATAACTCCACCCACACCATTTAAATCTTTTTCACTAGGAAATTGCAGCATCCATTTTGATCTTGAGACCCCTTGAGGAAGTTGGCCGCCATTGGTAAAGACTAGACAGGACAGAACCAGGCCTTGGGCTTTCTATGTCTTGAGCTTATTGAAAATCCTTCCTAAAGATAATAGCCTCCACCAATCTAGATGCTGTGCAGAACCGGCCTTCATGAACGAACATAATTTCTTTCCCCTCAACAGATTCCGTGAAACAATTCAGCACAGAACTCCTTACATGCGTCTCCCCTGAACTGGCATATTTTTCCGCCTTAAACTCGAGTCCTACCACTCTGCTTCTCTGAACCAGCATTGCACACACGCTTGACAGCCGATTTCTTTGGCAGCAAGTGTTTCAGAATTGCTTGGCCCACCGCCTTTATAAGGATTTCCTTGCCTCCAACAAAAAAAAGTTTCCTCATTATCGCAATTGTAATTTTCTCTGAACCCTCTCTTTGAGCCTCCGAAAAATCTTTCTTTGATTTTGTCCAATCGCCAAAGGGAGACCGGACATATTTTTCATGCACCTGACTATCCAACAAACCTGGCACCGATTAAATGGTACATCTAGTACATTTCCCACTTAAGGGCTAAAAGATGTGATCAATTTCGACATATTCACCTATTGCCCTGAAGCCCTCTCATAAAGATCAAGAATTTTTTTAATTTATTTTTACTTTCATCAACTCTAGCTGGACAAAACAAAACACTTTCATCAGCAAAAATTAAGTTGTGCACCAGGGCCCTCCTTTTGCACATAGCACGCCCGGAAAAACGTCTCTCTTCTTCAGCTTTTGACAAAAGACATCAGCTACAGAGCAAAAAGAGATGGGAGGATAACGGCCATCCTTGGCACAAACCTTGATGTGAAATAACTCTACCTCGAGGAGATCCATAAATTTCAACCAAAAAAAAAAAAAAAACAGAGAGAGAACCTAGAGCTACTAACACAATCCATCAGCACATCTGTGAAACTTCTTGGAAAGCAAAGCTTGCACGTTATGGCCTCCGAAAAAACTGAACTCCAAACGGTCATATGCTTGGCTCATATCCTACGTGAGAGCCATAAATCCCCTCTTTCCATTTCATTTTTGCCTTAGAGAATGAATAAGCTCAAAGGCGACAATGACCTTGTTGCTAATAAGCCTACCAAGAACTAAAGGCACTATGAGAATCTGAGATAATTACATGGGGCAAAATCACTTTAAATCTATTAGCCAAAATTATTAGGATGTATCTTTAGACATTGAATTAGAGTACTAGAAAAATTAAAAATGTTTTATGCTTAAGAAACAATATACCGAACTATAAAGTAATCCATATCAATCTAGCTTAAGAAGTGTTTCAAATGTGCCAAGCTCACAAAATGTTCAAAACCGTTCAAATGATATATATGTGTGTGTTTTTTCTTTGCATCTTTTTCCTATGTCACAGGAGCGATATCTAATGTTTCCGATATCATCATTCAAAACGGTTTATTGTGCGGTGGAGATCAAAAAAGCTCTAAAAGACACTACTATAAAAGGTGGCTTAAACGACGGTTTATTGAAACCGACGTGTAAACTAGAGATTACACGACGGTTTTTGAAAACCGTCGTATAATCTCGACATTATACGACGGTTTTCAAAAATCGTTGTATAATTTTTCGATTTTCATAAGATTACACGACGGCTTTTAGAAACCGTCGTATAATGTCAAGATTACACGACGGTATTACATGACGGTTTTTAAAAACCGTTGTGTAATCTTTCAATTTTCATAAGATTACACGACGGTTTTTGAAAACCGCCGTGTAATCTCGAGATTTCATAACGGTTTTCAAAAACCATCGTGAAATCTCGAGATTACATGACGATTTTCAAAAACCGTCGTGTAATCTCACGATTTTCATAAGATTACACAACAGTTTTCAAAAACTGTCGTGTAAGCTTCCGATTTTCATGAGATTACACGACGGTTTACAAAAACCGTCATATAATCTCGACATAACACGACGGTTTTCAAAAACCGTCATGTAATGTTCCGATTTTCGTAAGATTACATGACGGTTTCTAAAAACCATCTTGTAGTCTCGAGATTACACGACGGTTTTCAAAAACTGTCGTGTAAACTTTCGATTTTCATAAGATTACACGGCGGTTTTCAAAAACCATCGTGTAATCTCGAGATTACACCACCGTTTTCCAAAACTATCGTGTAATCTTTTGATTTTCATGAGATTACACGACGGTTTTCAAAAACCGTCGTGTAATCTTTCAATTTTTATAAGATTACACGACGGTTTTCGAAAACCTTCGTGTAATTGATTACACGACGGTTGTTAAAAACCGTCATGTAATCTTTCGATTTTCATAAGATTACACGACGGTTTTTGAAAACTGTTGTGTAATCTCGACATTATACGATGGTTTTCAATTCAAAAATCATCGTGTAATCTTCCGATTTTCATAAGATTCCACAACGGTTTTCAAAAACTGTCGTGTAATCTCGAGATTACACGACGATTAACCGTCATGTAATCTTTTGATTTTCATAGGATTAGACGACGGTTTTTAGAAACCGTCGTCTAATCTCGACATTACACGACGGTTTTCAAAAACCGTTGTGTAATTTTTCGATTTTCATAAGATTACATGATGGTTTTCAAAAACCATCGTGTAATCTCGAGATTACACGACAGTTTTGAAAAACCGTCGTGTAACCTCGACATTGCACGTCGGTTTTCAAAAATCATTGTGTAATCTTCCGATTTTCATAAGATTACACAACGGTTTTTAAAAACTGTCGTGTAATCTTCCGATTTTCATAAGATTACAAAACCATCGTGTAATCTCGAGATTACATAACGGTTTTCAAAACCCATCGTGTAATCTCGATATTACATGACGGTTTTCAAAAACCGACGTTTAATCTTCCGATTTGCATAAGATTACACGACAGTTTTCAAAAACCATCATGTAATCTCCCGATTTTCATAAGATTACATGAAAAACCGTCGTGTAATGTCTTGTATTACACGACGGTTTCCAAAAATTTATACGACGGTTTTCAAAAACCTTCGCGTAATCTTCCGATTTTCATATGATTACACGACAGTTTTCAAAAACCGTCATGTAGTGTCAAGATTACACGACGGTTTTCAAAAACTATCATGTAATCTTCTGATTTTCATAAGATTACACGATGGTTTTTGAAAACCGTCGTGTAATCTTGAGATTACACGATGGTTTCCAAAAACCATCGTGTAATCTTCCAATTTTCTTCCGATTACACGACGGTTTTGTAATCTCGAGATTACATGATGATTTTTTAAAACCGTCGTGTAATCTTCCGATTTTCATAAGATTATACGACGAAAAACCACCGTGTTATCTTGACATTACACGACGGTTTTCAAAAACCGTCGTGTAATCTTCCGGTTTCCATAAGATTACACGACGGTTTCCAAAAACCGTCGTGTAATCTTTCGATTTTCATAAGATTACACGACGGTTTCCAAAATCCGTTGTGTAATCTCGAGATTACACGACGGTTTTTGAGAACTGTCGTGTAATATTGAGATTACATGACGGTTTCTAAAAACCGTCGTGTAATCTTCCGAGAATCAAAATTCAAAATTTTACTTTGTGAAATTCGCGCGTGAACCCTTGACAAAATTTCAAATTTTTAGAGTGATTTTCATAAGATTACACGACGGTTTTTGAAAACCATCGTGTAATCTTCTGAAAATCAGATGAGTACATGACGGTTTTTAAAAACTGTCGTGTAATGTCGAGATTACACGACGGTTTCTAAAAACCATCGTGTAATCTTCTGAAAATCAAAATTCAAATTTTTACTTTGTGAAATTCGCGCGTAAACCCTTGACAAAATTTCAAATGTTTAGTGTGATTTTCAGAAGATTACACAATGGTTTTCAAAAACCGTCGTTTAATCTTCCGATTTTCATAAGGTTATACGATGTTTTCAAAAACCGTCGTGTAATCTTCCGAAAATCACTCTAAAAATTTGAATTTTTGTGCCTTAAAATTTACGCGTAAACCTTAACTTAAATCCACTTTCCTCATCCTTTATCATCGTTTTTATCTTTCTCCTTCTCGACTACTTAAAGATTTATCCTACCCACTATCTCCTTCACTCTTCCACCGACAGCGCCAATACCTTATCCTCTCTCTTATTCTCCCAGTGATGCCGCCCACCCTCAATTCTTCCTCATTCGACCGTCGCCCGCAAGACTGTCATCCCCTCCCCTTCATTCTCCTGTTGCCCTCCCCTCTCTCTCTTTTTTTTGCTATGGCAGTCACCACCTTCACTGTTACTCTGTCTTCCCATCAAGGTTGTGAACTATTTTGCATCAAAAAAAGGCAAGGTGACTTCCATACTGCTCAAAATCTTGTTTTCCAACAAAAATACGAACACACAATTATTTTATAACTTTTTTGGAATGCAATTTGTGTATTTATTGTTGTTCAATTTTTTTTTTTATTGTTGCTCTTTATAGATTAATCTTTTGTGCAATTTTTTGACATTTTATGATCTACGAACACACAATATTCTACATTTTTTTTTTCTACCCACCACATGCTCGATGAAATATCAAAATAGAATTTTGTTTGATTTATCTTAATGGTATGCATCTTAATTATTTTGAATTTTGCAAACTTGCTAGGACCCTAATGGATTGGAAGCTTTTAGCCGGAGAATGGATTAAAAGAAGACGGGAGTATTAAACAAAAATCTTGGATCGTTCTTATCCTTACTATGTGGTTATTTTTTTGTAGGTTTTATGAGGGACATAGTGCTGAATGGAATTGACGTACTTAAAAAAAGGAATATTATACTTGGGATGATATGGATTTGATTAGGGGAGAATCGACAAAATTTGTAATGCAATTCATTAATTATGATATGTAAATTGA
>CM046381.1:15793483-15943483 GCA_025413485.1 Ficus microcarpa | reverse complement strand
TAATGTAATGGATATTTTTTTTACTCTGATATAATGTAGCTAATATTTTATCAATAATCTCTTGGGCCGTGTAATGATAACACACGGGTTAGGCCACCCGTGGGAAATCACCAAAAAATGTCAAATTATATTTTAATTTATGTTGGACTTTACACGACGGTTTCTGTTCAAAACCGTCGTGTAAAGTCCACTTTACACGACGGTTTCTGTTCAAAACCGTCGTGTAAAGTCCACTTTACACGACGGTTTTCAAACCATCGTGTAAAACTCACTTTACAGGACGGTTCTAGGGAGAACCGTCGTGTAATGTTGCTTAAATTTTTTTTTTTTTTTTTTGTTTTTCTCGTTGATTGTATTTACATTACACGACGTTGTGGAATAAACTGTCGTGTAATTGTGCATATTACACGATGGTTTTGAATTAGAACCATCGTGTAATGTAGCCAATTTGTCATTCTCTACAACTATATTTCTTGTTTTGATGGCGGTTTTAACTGTCGTGGTAACCGTCGTATAACATTGAGATACCACGACGGTTTTAAAACCATCTTGGTATCTTCTACGACACTGGATTACGCGACGGTTACAGAATCGTCGTGTAAAGCTTACACGACGGTACACAATGGTAAATAACCGTCGTGTAAACCGTAATTTTTACTAGTGAGAAGGCCCACTCATCGTTGCTGTGTTTACACGAATTGGATTTGGAATGAAAGAAGATTGGGTAACTACTCTCACATTTAAACTATAGTTGATAGTTGATATGTTTTACAAAGGAAGTCTATATAAATATACCATGTATTTTAATTTTATTAAGAAGATATATATGATATATTTTGAGCCAACATTTCAAGTATGTAATCACATTCATTCCATAAAGACGACAACATTTAATTTTAACCAAGACAATGATGGAAATAACCTTCAAAAGAAAAAATGGAAAAAAAAAAAAAAAAAAAGGAAACGTACATTCAAAAAGTAAAGGGGGGCAAAAAAAAAAAAAAAAACCTTCTTCTTTGTTTCCATGTTTTTCTTTTATTTTGGATATTTCAAAAAAAAAAAAAAAGGTTTTTATTCGAGGGTTGTCCCTTAAGAGAGGTATATTCGTAGAACATTCTCTATTTACTAATAAAAGTCTTACCTTTAATGTAATTAATCTTCTGTAAAAATATACTAATCTTTGTAGGAGATTTATGATCCCAACCTTTTGGAAATAAACTATGATGTTGTTGACAAGGAGGCTGTCATAGGACGGCACGCTATGGTTAAAATACATCATGGCACAGAAAATGATGGAACCAAGTACTACGTGGTACAGAACTCTAAAGGATTGCGTTGGGGAATCAATGGCTACGAGGATTGAATATTTAATTATTTGAACGATATCTATTGTTTTCAATTTTCATTTGAAGTTTATTGGAGGATTATCACTCTATTCTAATTGAGCATTGTGGCATCAATTATTTCAGTTCGGAACGTGACAGATCAACACCCTCGTTGATCTACTATGAAAGTACTCATGAAATATTGTCCACATGACTTGACTGACAAGTAATCAATCAATTGATTTAACTGAAACTATTACTATAGTAAAAAAAAAATAATTAAATAAAACTAAAGCATGTTTTGCAAAAACAACAACTAAGAAAATTGATTAGGAGCATAGAAAATATCAAAGGTTATAGATTTTGCATAAAAATATTTAGTGACGTGTCCATCAGTGTGCCGTGCAAGTTCAAAGGTTTTCTTATGTGTGATGGCCTGTACTTAAATGGTCATAAATGACCGTCATTACTTAAATTTAAAATTTGATATGTTTCATAACCGGTTATTAAACCCTAAAATTTTGGTTTTTTTTTTTTTAAACTTACTAAACTAAAATTTAATAAAACATAATTGCAGAATATAAAACGTTTAAGAAAACACTTCTAGTAGTTCATCAATAATAATAAAGTTGCAAATCCAAAATACTTAGTTTAGTCCGTACGCTTAGTAGAGTTCAAACCATAATTTAAAAACTAAACTTCAAAATAACTTTCAAATGACTGTTAGCGTTTTGCAAAATCTTTTGTGGGTAATATCCATTCCACAACTGCACTTTCATGTATCACTCCATCCCGCATTGCTAGTCCAAGGACATTTTCATATCATAGGGTGTTTGCCCGGATTACGTATAATGGGAACATAAAAATGTGTGAGATTAAACTCAGAAAGTATAGACATAAATCACACAAGCATGAATGAAGATGTATGATAATTTATGTTTATCTTTTTATTTTTAACTTGTTATTCCTAACATACTGATTCTTAACATACTTATGGACCCATATGTATGTAGTAGGTGGGTGTGACCTTATTTAAGAAAGACGGGGAGTGACCCAACCTCCAACACCCAAAGTCATACTTAAAATCGTTCATGAAGACCTCTTTTTGATAGAGGTTGGTATGACACATCTTAATCTTTCATTTGTTACTCAATCATGAATCCTTAATTCATAAAATGAACACGAAATATGATATATCTCATAAATTGTATAACTAAACATAAATCATGGCAATGTAGCATAACAGTCACGTAAGTACAGAATACACATCAAACATAACAACATAAATCCACACTATAGGTACGGCCTGTACTTACAGAAAATCTTGAAGTTGAAGTTTCTCGGGATTCATGTCCGGCTCAACCTCTTTGTCGTTTCGGTGTCCTAATTTAAACTGATACCCAACGGTTAGAGTAGATTCTTAAAATTATTCTTTATTCTTAATAAGTGTCTTATTAGACTTCATGCTTTTAGTTACTAATTAATTCTTTTTAAGATTAATTATTAATTATATCTTTTTTATTTACATATTTTAATCCTTAAGGAAAATAAATTTTTTCTTAAATTGGTTACTTATTTATTACATTCCTCACTTGATGATTGTTAGGATATTAAACCTTAACTTGCTCATATTTAAATCGTTATTAACTAAATTAATTATTAATTAACTTGATTAATAATTAATCAAGTAACATTATTAATTAATAATTAATTAAACAACATTTGTAATTATAAAAATTATCAATCCATAATTAATTAAGTATTAATTAGTGAAATAATAATTAATTAATATAATTTAATGTTAATTTGTGGATACTTAACTAATTATTAATTAGTCGAGAGATAATATTAAATTAATTTCTCTTAAATTTCCTTGAAATAATTAATTATCATTAAATGATTAATTATTATTATAATGATTAAGTGATTAAATCATTACTTATTTTATCCATTAATATCTATTTTATTTTGTCTTTTGCTTGGACCTATTAAGTGATCATGAATAACTAAGGGCTTTTTTGGCATATCAACTCACCCAACTCAACTCAAACTTTTTTTTGTCTTTTTCCCAAAAAGTTTTTTGTCTTTTCTGAAAATTCAAAAAAATTTACTATTCAAACTTAAAAATCTCAACTCAAACTACTCCACCAAACTCCCCCTAAGATTACTATCCACCTACTGGGCCTCTCTAGTTTTTATGGAAAGAAAAGATTTAGTTCGGGCCCCGGGAGAAGCAACTGACTGCTGTGGAAATTAAATTGGGCTTAACTAGCCCATTATTCTACTTTTAATACATTAGTCCATAAATTAAGATTTTGTCTTCTATTATACAATTAGATCCAATAAGGTCCATTTTAACTTGACACCTACCATGTTAGCAGCGTTAAAAACTATCCAAACTATTATACCTTATTTATATTTTCAACCACACTTATCAAAATTCTTTACATTTAAGTCCCTTACTTGTCTTTTAATGGCCCAATAATAGACGAAAACTTAACCATATTAATTATCCAACTTATTTGGCTTGGCACACTGTCTTTAAATAGGGAAAAACACTGCCTTCATGTCACGTTTACCAGTTATACAATTTGACCCCTTTTTAATTATTTTAATATTTTAGCCCCTAAAATGGATTAACTTGTTCCCATTAAGCACTCCAAAACGTTATTCACTCGAGGAACCCTTAGAGATCCCTCTTACAGATTCTAAACTAAAATATAATAATTTCCATAAATTTCACTTTTTATCCTTAAAATTTTTATATTTAAATTTTGACCCCTAAAGGGTATTTTGCGACATTTTATGCCCATTTCTCATGAAAACTAAACATATAGCATATTTCAGTCCCTTAGTCTGGACTGTGAAGTCTCGGATTCAACCGACATTCCTAGCCTTATAAAAATACCATTTTACCCTCCGAGGGCAAAAACATCATTTTTCCCACTTAATAATTTTTGACCTGAGGTTACATTATCTGATAGCTTATGTTGAGAGAAACATACTATCCTTCATGAGTTTAGTGAAATTCTCGCTAAAAATATCACTTGCATATTTATTTTGTATTGTGTCAAAAAGCTATTTTTCCTATAGATTTGAACTTCAACTTCATTCCATCATTATTTGAGACTTAAAAATCCTTTCTCCAGATTTCAAGCTATCAACATATAATATTCACAGCATATAAACATGTCATACCCAAATATTTTCATGCCATAACACATATTACATATCACATAGACTTACAAAAATCATATTCTCATCAAAACTTTTTATTTTGTGATAAGTTAAACCATTTTAATCCCATGAAACACGCATGCCACAATAATAGTAACAAAGCAATGAGACCATGTTTCTATTTTTATAATCATGCTAAGATTTTTATTTTCTTCAAGGTCATTTGTCAAGAAAACCCTCAAAACTTTTAAAATTTGCTAGTTTGTGGAAAAACATATACCTTAGTAGTTTGTGACTCTGTTAAAGACTTGGAGACTTTCTTGAACTCTTGTGATGAGGAACTAGAAGTTGGAAAATAAACATATTTCATCACAAGTTTAAAAACTAAAACTTTAATCTTGAAAACTAGTGGTATACTAGTGTTTTACCTTGAAAACCGATGAGGTGACGATCTTCTCTTGAAGCTTAATGATTTGAAAGTTGAGAAGAAAGGTTATGGAAGATATTTCTTGGTGTTTTTGCTTGTTAAAATTCGGATTCAATGTCTTTGGGAAGAGAAAAGGCTTTCTTTTAGGGAAAAGAGAGTGAATAAACATAAGTGGTGTTCATACTACCACACCCCATTTATAGGCAGTTAAAATTGGGTTTAAAATTTGAAAAATAGTTATTTTTGGGTTATTATTATCAGCTGAAGCTAGTGATAGGAAATGAAGAGTTTTTCACATTTTCTACACTCCATTATTACAATTCAGATATAAAAGAGTGGTTGAATTTTTTTTTTTTAATTTTTATTTGGAGTGTTTACTTTTCTCGGTAATCTACACATCAAAAAAATCTCCATCAAGTAATATATTTACTTTATTTTTCTTTTTTATTTTTATTTTTATTTATTTATTTTTCTCTTTCTTTTTTTTCGGCGGACGCCACACGGGCAGCCTGTTAGGCTTCCCGTGGCTGAGGGCTTTCAGCGCACAGCAGGGCCCAATGGGCTTGGCTTGGCTTGTGGTGTTTCCGTGCATAGCGCGCACACACACGTATATATATTTGTACAAATATATATATATATATATATACATATTATTATATTTCATTTATTATTATGGTTATCTACATAGATATTCAAATTAGAGATATTGATTTAACATATGTTCATATTTCTTTTTTATTTACATAAATGTCTAAAATAGTAATTATAAAGACAATTTTACCCTTCATAAAGAATGGATAATTAACAAATAAAGAAATTACAAAAAAGGAAACCAAAAAAAAAAAAAAGAATCTAAGGTGTTTATCAAATAAGGCTAAAGTTGATTTAATCAAATTGCAAAAAGAATCCGTAGAAAATAAAATTATGAAAATTTTTTTTATTTTATTGTAAAGAAGGTGTGAATATTCAAAACGAACAAAAATCAGATTTTACATTAATGAGAAAAAGCTAAATAAAGAAAAAGAAAAAATTCCAAAAAAAATTTATATAATGAATCTTTCTTTATCATAAAGATATGTTCAATTTCATTTCTACTAATTTATATAAATAATAGTATTTTTTTTTTACAAAGAATTTGATTACATTTATTGTGTTATTCTTCAATTTGTTTAGTTAAAACATAAATGACAACCATTTGATTTATAATGGATTATATAAACAAATAGGTTCTTTTTTTTTATTTATAAATAATTCATTGATTTTTTATATGAAAAGCATGAATATTTATCAATTTAATATTTTGCGATGTGTTTATTATTTTGTATGAACTATCATCTTTATAATTAATATTTTATATTTATTATAATTACTTTGATGTTTATAACTAATTTTAGTTTATTAATTTGTCAACAAAAAATACTCATCATTAAAATCAAAAAAAAAAAAAAGGAAAATAAAAGAATCAATATAAAAATACAATGATGTCAACTATAATAAAAAGGTAAAAAGGTACGAAATACATTTATTTCTTAAAAAATAGACATATATAATATTGTTAAAAAATGAATATATTTCAAAACGGGACTCTAAAAATAGACCTTTTGTGTTATTATTTCTTATTATTATTAGCATTATTATTTAAAGAAAAATAAAAACTTGGCATAACCATTTCTTTTATCTTTCTTATCTCATTTTATCACAAAAACTTTGTGATCACATAGCACACATGAAAAATCATAGCAATTTCTAGAATAAATGGGTAGTCACCCATTTTAATTTCTCACGATCCTCTTGTCACCATTATATAAAAACGTTCTTAAAGGTAAATTTATAATTTATATTCCCAATTAAAATTGGAGAATTAAATAATAAATTTTTGTAATGTTGAATTACGGCAAGACTTCTAAAGGTCACTCTCTATGGTGGACTTTCAAGAGAGTATTACAGATGAATATGGTCCACATGATTTATTTGAAAGTCATCAGCCAATCAATCGAAAGTTGAAATCTTTATAGATGAATATGGTCCTATTGTTTGCTTGATTTGACAACGTATTTTCTGGTTCTATTAAATTCATTACTTGTCGATCTTGTGGGTTGAAGTTTTTTTTATATGAATTAATTAAAGGTCTCCTCACAACATTAATGGCATATATACTTACGCATAATCAGAGTGAGCATGAATTGGAATGGGTAGAATTCGAAGTGGGTTAGATTTATAATTAGGATTCGGAGTCATAATATGTTGTTTACTTGGGTTCCAAGAATCGGAGTCGAAATCACTATCAATCCCATTCATGTGTTTACTTAGAATAAAAATCGGAGTTAGTTGCTATAAATTAACTTGTATACCCTTTTATTTATTGTGTTTTTAAAAATTAAAAAAATGATTAAATTTTTTAAATTATTATCATACTATTAATCAAAAGTAAAATATATTAAGGTAATAAAATTACATTGTGTAATTTTTTGTTTAAAAAAAAAAGAGAGTTAAAATAAGTAAAGTATAAAAAATTTAAAACTAGAAATATAATTATATATTATGATAAAAAAGAAGTTCTTTATTTACTCCAATAACGTTAATAGTAATTAGGATAGTTACATAATATTAAGTTAATAAAAATATATTATATTTTTAGTTAATAAAAATAATTAATGTAGGTTGTTATTATTTTTTAATATAATTTTTTACAAATAAACTAAAGATAAAATGATAATTTAATGTTAATAGTAGGAATGTGAATTACAATCCGGAGGGGGCATGGGATTGTCAATCCCATTCCTCAATCCCAAACTGGTATGGGACCCACCATTCTCTCAATCTGGCTTTGGACTTGCATTCTCTACGTCTTCAGAGTCAAGACTAGCTATACCCAATTGTTTTGGGTAAAATATAATATTTATGATAAAGATTTAGTTCGATTTGATTCAGTGACATGGTGGGATTTCCTCTAATATGAATTGTTGAGAACTATTTGGCAAAAGTCGAACATACATACAAAACTCTCAGATTCACGCAAAGTCTAAATTAATTTATGTTTACCAAGTCGGTGGTCCAAGTTTTTGCAAGGAGATAAAATTTTCCTCTCTACGCTTAGATTTAATTCAATCCATTTCGTATTTTCTTGTTGGTTTTCATTACAATTGGTTTTTTTTTTTCCCCAATTTATGTGGCTATATACCATTAATGGCCTCTCGTTTGTAACAAAAATGAAAACTCCAAGGAAGTCCTACAATGGCCTCTCACTATTTTTTTCCCCCATCTTCCAACTATGTCCTGAATAAATATCTGAGTAAAATATTCTATTAATGCATTGTTCGCATGTAAATTTTTGTTGTCGTTTCTTGTGTTCTGTTTTGATATGTCGTTTCGGTTTTGGTTGGTATCATTTTGAATATTCACAACGAAAATAGTAAGTTATAGTTAGTATAGCAAGTGCATATTTGAAATACATGTTCATTATGAAACTAGCGATCACTTTAAACCCCGTGACATAGCGATTGTTTTATTGAATAAACATCCGCGACCAAAATGACAGTAAGAGAAAATGACGAAATCCAGGAAAACGACAACAGTTAGAGAAATAGTTGAGAACTCATGAACGACAATGCTATGATAAAATGACTGCAACCTTGAAAATCACAGAAAACTGAAAATTAGTTTAAAAAAAAAAAAATCAAAACTGTTCGCGGGGACCAGAAAAACAAAATTAAAAAGATAAAAATCAGGAATTTCTTGATTTTTTAAATAAGTAATTAAAAAAAAAATCAATCCTTTGTTTAAGCTAAAAAGAAAAAAGAAAAAAAAGAAAAGAAAAGAAAAAAAAGGAATACGTCGACAAGACAATTTTGATTATTTCACCACAGATGCTATCTACGGCGTTAACAATAGAGGGGAAAAAAAAAAGTGGTCACTTTGCAATGGTGTCCCTGAACTAGTCTTACAATTGCAATTTACACATTAAATTTTTTACAATTTATACCCTGGACTTGTAAATGTGTAGCAAACTGTTTCCATTAATAACAACGTTAATACATATATTTTGTTCCCCCAAAAAAATATTTTATACATATTTTGTTTTTTTGTTTTAAATCAATGTTAATCTAAATTTATACTTAAAACAAAGTTAATTTAAAAATCCTCATTGACTTTTGATCTAAATAAATAAACCTGATAATTCATGTCATTAATAATAACTACACTTGAGCATAGTCATGTTTTGCAACCAAAAAAAAAAAAATCGTCATTTTTTTTTCCATATTGTAATTTAGTGTCTAGGAGGGCTTGTAGATGGATGTTACATCCTGCACAAATTCTAAACTTTAGATTATAAACGAAAAAGGAACAGAAATCACAAATAAATAAATAAATAAAATTCTACTGCAAAACGTAGACAAAAGAAAGGACAGAATTAAAAGAGATACAAAATTAAAATTAAAAAAAAAAAAAGAAAATTGCAAATCAAAGATTTGAGAAGAAGACGGAAGGGAGAATAGAGTTTTAAAAACATTAAGCAAGTGATTAAAATTTAATTTTCAATATGAATGTGTTCGATGCATATCATGTTTGAGGGGGTGAAATCATCATGTCATACAAGCATACAACAGTTGCTTAAAATGCGTTTTCTTTTCTTTTCATTTAGAAGGGTGTTTTAGGTATTTTGTGAAATTTAAAAGACCAAAGTGGTGTATTTGTATTCAGTTCAATCAAAGGGGTGTCAATGTAATATTGGTAAAAGTTATGGAATATTAGTGTAATTTTTTCTTTCAGTTGTCACTGAGTATTCAAATCAGTGGCTTGACCTCCTAGCTTAACTGGTAAATGTTGATACCAATTAAGACAGTGCAATATTCCCGGTGAAATTGAGAATTAAGTTGTTATTACTGATTGAACTAAATCTTATTATTCACCAAATACATGGAACAATTATAACTACTACAAAAAAAAAAAAAAAAAAAAAAAAACCAAAACCAAAACCAAAAAAAACCAAAAAAAACCAACAAAAAAAAAAAAAACAAAAAACCAAAAAAAAAAAAAAAAGGAAAAAAAAACATACGATTTTCAAAGTGAATATTGCTAGTGTCACAAAATTTAAGAAGTGTCAACTTAGTTATGGTGTTTTAAATTACTTCGATATTAGTTACTCTCACTCAACATTTATATAAGAAAAGAAGTCAATATCACTATGTGGTTTTGAGCTACAACTTATGTTTCCCCATATTTGAATAATGGGCGATGTTTAAATAAATAGGTGGGGTAATATAAGAAGAAATTATATCCTCTATCTCCTATAAGTAGAACAATCTTTTGATACCCTACTACAAAATTCTCCAATAATATTTGGACCACCAAAGTCTTTGGTGACTTTTCTAGCTGCTGCATGCCATATCGTAGACGGCTACAAATAATATTATCATGGAAATAAAAAAAATACATAATTAATTTCGAAAATATATAACTATCGAAAAAGAATAATGCATTGGGTGTATGATTAATTTGTAAGATGCCAACCTATAATTCTTCTTTTCATGAGAGGGGGAGACAGAGTCAAAGTCTTTCGAGTGAAACAAGTATCCTAGAAGTTAGGCATGTTTGGTTCGTAGAAGTTACTAAGTCAAAAGTAGCTCCTCTAAGTGTTATTAGATGTTCTGTGAGAACATCTTTCATTCTCCAAAAGAGTTTCCTATCAAAATATAAAAAACATCTTTTAATAAAAGCTAGTCTGTAGATTTTAAAACTTGCAACAAAATTTAAGTTGTATATTATATACTTCATGTTATTAGTTATTAGTAGATGCAAAAACTCTGCTAAACGAACTCTTTAGGTCTTCTTACATGAAGGGCTTGGAATATCATTGTCTAGGTCTTCTTACGGCAAGGACTTTGAATATTGTTCTCTCTATCACTTTCATTTTGCACTGTATTTGAAGAGTCACCACAACTCACACAAAGGTCCACATGAATAAATGCGATCTCAAAATAACATTTAGTCAAGTATGATGATTTTGATTCATTCAACATGCTCCATTTTTCCAGTTTCATTAATTTGGAGGTCCATGGTTCAATATATGATTTAGAAGTGTGTGTGTTTAGGTCCCACGGTTATTTTCTTGCTGTGAAGATGTTAGTTATTCCACTAGGAAAAAAAAAAATTTTCTTTTCACTTGCAATTTTGGGGATTGAACAAGAAAGTCAAATACAAACTCCACAACATCAGAATTTCCCACATGAGCGAATCCTCAATAATACTTGTACAGAAAATAAAATACAAACACAAGAACACTAGGACGTCAGATAATCCGAACATTTCTTGAGACACCAACAGACACTAGACGCAAGGACCAATGGATAAAATTATTTTAGATGCATAGCCACAAAGTTTTTTGAAACAAGAAATTAACTAGAAAAGATAATTGTGTTTTAAGAGCCACGCCTCTCGATCCGGGGTAGAGCACTTGTTATTCTTGATCATCAAAAGTACTTCTCGTGCATTTTCCTGTACAATGGCAAGAAGCACAAAAGAATAATAATAAACAACCATAGGTTTAACTACAAAGATATCAACGAGAAGTAATTAACATTGAGGAAAAAAAACTGGAAAACATGATTTATAATAAGAAAGAAAAATGATACCTTGAATCTCTGGTCCAGACCAATTACAAGAAGCTAGTTTCTCCTTCCAAATTTATGAACCTGACAAGCATTTCTCTTTGACGATCTTTTTTTCCTCCCCTGCAGTTCTCGAACAAGCTCTGCAAGCCGATCAATCGCCTTATCTGGAAGCACCATGTATCCCGTGGATATGCCGATTACAATTCCACGTCCAAATCCCATCAACACAATCTTCCAATCAAATGTGTCATCTTCATGCTTTGAGTTCGATGGAGATGGTTGTTGAGCCCCTTCGATGCTGCATGTTTTGGACAAAGGGAATCCACATAATCCCACATTTCCAATGTATGAATCGTTTCCGAACGTTTCAAATTGATTGCCACGAGGTATGGGCCCCGCCATTTTGTTCCAGGAAAGGTTTAAGAACTCGAGCTGTACCAAATCTGCTAGTTTGCTTGGAATCTCTCCGGAAAGCTCATTTGAAGAGAGGTCTAACCCTTCCAAGTTAGTCAAATTTTGCAATGACTCTGGAATAAGACCAACTAGCTTGTTGTGAGAAAAGTTGAGCCCTTTAAGAGATTTGAGCTTCCCAAGCAACATTGGAATCTCTCCTTCAAAATTATTCCTTGAGAAATCAATGGTGGTGAAGACGATAAGGATTTTTTCCAGCCGAAGCTCAAAGCCTTTTATCACTAGCACCACAGAGTCTTGATGATAAGTCCCCAATCCAATGTATTCCAGGTCATCCATATGTGCATCCATCATGGCCGTAAAATTCTCCAAATATTTTGTTGGTAAATGACCTGTGAATTCATTATTGGAGAGGTCCATGATTCTCAGATTTTGGAAGGGAAATCTTACCTTGGGATTGTTTATTGGACCAAAGAATCTATTTGATCTCAAGATGAGAACTTGAAGCATCGGAAGTGATTCCAACCACTGGGGAAACGATCCATTTATCTTGTTGTCGCCAATGTCTAGTACTTCCAAGTTCTCGCAATTGATTAATGATTCTGGCAGCGGACCTTCCAATTGGTTTCGTTGGAGGTTCAAAGTCCTCAAGGAGTTTCCCTTCAACTGGGGAAATGATCCATTTATCTTGTTGTCGCCAGCCAATGTCTAGTACTTCCAAATTCTCGCAATTGAGCAATGATTGAGGCAGTGAACCTTCCAATTGATTTCCTCTGAGGTTCAAAGTCCTCAAGGAGTTTCCCTTTGGAAAATATAGAGGAATCATTCCGTGGAACCTATTATTCCCCAAATCTAACACTGAAGACTGCTACTTAAAAGATTTCTAAAGCACGGGGGAATTTTTCCACTCAAGTTGTTATTAGACAAGTCAATAAAATAAAGGGATCTCATATTGCAAATAGAATGTGGGATTTCTCCAAAAAATTGATTGTTCGAGACCAAAAGGGAATCTAAACTAGGTGAAGAGGAAACATGAAGAGGCCCTGAAAACAAGTTGGAGCTAAGATCGAGAGTTTGCATGTTATTCCACGGAAGTGGTTCTAAAAATGTCAAGGAGTTGTGGGAAAGATTCAAAGAGGTGAATGAATCCTTACCCATTTCCCATAACCATTTACGAACACTTCCGTGTAATTGGTTACTGGAAAGGTCTAAGCCGCCTAAACGTTGCACAGACTTGAGAAAAAGAGGGAATTCAGTCAGGTTGCAAGAAGACAAAACCAAATCTAAACGATTGTTTAAGGTATGGTTTTTGGAGCTGTTGAAATTCCATGATACATGTTTAGATGAGAGATCAAGAGTCTCTAGCTCTTTTAAATTTGAAAGGTCTTCTAACTCAACATTAACGGTAAAGTCAGTTGATGAAAGATCCAAACATTGGAGTTTCACCTGTTGAAATATTGATCTCGGAATGACACCATGTAATTTATTTCTACCCAGTCGGAGGTATTGTAATGAAGTACTATGGAAATTGCGAATCTCACCAGTAAGAGAGTTAAGGCCGATATCTAAGTTGACCAAATACTGTAGTTCAAAAATCCATGAAGGTATAGTCCCGTTGAGTAAGTTACCAGACAAATATAATGGGTGCAGATTTGAAGGAAAGCTACCAGGAGGATATTTGGAAGAGTCATATGAAGAAAACTTTTTGGTGGAATTACTGAAAACTTCCGGAAGTTGGCCAATGATATTGTTAGATGCAAGATCTAAGTAAAAGAGTGATTCAAGGTTTAAAGAGGACCATGGAATCGGGCCACTAAGATGGTTACCTCCTAAATCAAGGCTCCGGAGTTTGTGCGACTGGAAAATGTTCTGCGGAAGCTCCCCATGCAACTGACAAGAGTGGAGATCAAGAGATGTTAATGAAGATGACAAGTTCATCAATGAGACAAGAGGCACCGTCGACAAGTCACTCCCGTAGGACAAGCTGAGTTCTCTCAAGTTGGTTAAGTTCATAGTGTGACGCCCCCTTACTACGTAGGGCCGTCACTCCTTACTTACTTACTTTACTTTACTTGAAAATTTGGGGATATATTTTTTTTTTACTTCCGTAAAACTTATATATATATATATATATTTTTGAAACTTATCAGAAGATTTGTCTTTAGTAATACATCATTACTACTTAAGTAAACGTTACTTAAGGTGTTGGTTCCAAAATACCATAAAGCATAATTCGTCTTTACCATACATACTTATATGTACAAAACTTCTTTACTTATCAAAAGATTTGCAGAAAACATGCGTAGTGGTATCCATACCGCCTTCGTCTGCCGCCACATTGCTCCAACAATGCCCAACATTAAGCTGTGGGTTTCTTACCTACAGTATGAAATATAACTTGATGAGCTTTCGCCCAGTAAGCACAAACATAATCTCACAAAAACATTTAACATCATAAAAACATTCATCATCATATGCATATGCGTGAACCAGTTATGTTCCATTTATGCATTTCATTAACTTTCTTATCTTTCTTATGGGCCTCTTAGTGTACGTACCTTTAAATTATAGCGCGCCTCCAGATGCAGTTAGATGGGATTGCAAGTCCCTAACTGTACAAGGGAAACATAAGTGATTACACCCTCTTACATAAGCGCGAGGGTGAATCCATAACTTTATCATAAAGATCCTCCACCGTGGTGGAGGTTGGTACGACACTTTACTTGTGACTTCTTACCATGTTATTTATCTTTAGTGAACATACCATATGATGTCACTACATGATAACATACTTTTCATTTCATTAATAACATGGCATGGCATTCTTTTTATTCATGGCATTTGCAAATATGACATTTTCATAAACATGGCATTTTGCAAATATAGCACTATTATAATCTTTTACAAAAATAGCACTTTTCATCAACATAGCATTTTACGAAAACAACACCTTTTATAAACATGGCATTTCGCAAATATAGCACACAACATATTGCAGCACATTTAAAAACTACATACTTGAACATAATTTACTAGTTTTCATACTGCAGGTGAGGTTTGTACTTACCTCTAGTGCCGTGTTCCTTAGAATCGCGTTCCGTAACTCGTCGGCAACGGCAATTCACTTTCCTGATATACCAAAAATATAGGATCAGGATCCTTTCGTCAGGTGTTGGTGACCTACCAACACTCACATTTACTTTTGGTTGTATGTCCCCTATTCATAGTATCCATCTAGGCCATATTTGTCCCCATTCTTTATTGATCTTGGATAATCCCTTATGAGGTTACATTGGGTAACCTTTTTGGGTTAGAGCCTTGTTCTCTTATTGGGCCTTGCTCATATATCCTTGTTATTGGGCTATTTCCTTTAACCCATTAAATCTTAGCCCAATATACATGTAGGTATCCCTTAGGGTTATGTTGGGTAACCCTTAAGTTTAACCTTAATTAACCTTGGGTCAACCTCTTGTCAACCCTTGGTTATCCTTGGGTATGTAACTCGGATCTAATATCCGGTTACCGTTCGTAATCGGCTTGTTCACCAATTTTACTATAAAATTTCTCTTCCTTATTTTTGGAAAATCTTGTGCAATTTACTTCCCAAAAATCCTTCATTCTTCTTATAAAATCTTAACCCTTTAAGTAGAAAATTCATTGGCTTAAATTTCATTATTTTCTTTATCTTGGAATTATTTGGTTGAAACCCTTTTTTTTTTTTTCTTTACTTTATGGGAAAAATGTAAATTACAAACCCGAGCCCTTAAAATCCATGGTTTTCGAAATAATTATTTTATAAAATCATTTGGGGTCGGAAACCACCTTTGGAATGGTTTCCGATGCTAAAATGACCATTTTGGAACACTTCATTATTTTTCTAGAAAAGATTTTCGTGAGATTTATTTGTTAGTTTTCGGACTCTCTGCACGTCTCTCACAAAACGCGCCCAGTTTAAAAATCGGCTTGGAATCTGAAAAACTTTTCTTCACGAAAGTTGTAGCTATCGAAAAATGCTAGAACTTTCATGTTTTGCACAAGATCTAGTTCGGCCTAGATCAGTACCAGTTTTTATTTGAAAACGGGTTAATTCTGGAAAACTGTGTGGAGAACGTTCCAGGGTTCAGCCACGGGTTTCAAGTAAAACGAAGGCCTTTGGAGCCCTATTTCGAGATTCTGTCCACGCTGTCCTCTAGGAAAAGTTGTTCCGAACAACTTTCGTGTTTTAACTTTTACCTCATTCGGCCTCTAAGGGCATGATATTTTCATTCTCCCGAAACTGCTCAGGTTAGAACCCGAACTAGCAGTGTTGAGGGTTGTGTTCGGTTTACGTCTTAAGCTAGCACACAATAAGTGGGCTGCCTTGGCAAATTTTTGGCCTAATCTTATGGGACATACAACCTATCTTCTAGCATGAAAAATCCATCATTTTCATGCACAAATTTTTAAAGCAAACAAGCATAGAAAAATCAGCCAACCAACCCTAACTTATCAAGCACATTCACACCATAAATGAGGGCAGAAAATCAAATGGACTTATGTCCTTACAAACCACTTGAATCAACCTTAAAAACACTTAAATAAAACTTAGATTCAAGGGGGTTTAAGAGATTTACCTCAACCCAAGTTAGGGTTTTCGAAATCCCAAGTTTTCCTTCCTTCCTTGGCTTGCTCTTAGCCCACGGTTTCTTCATGAAAAGTGCATCCAAAAATTTTTGTTTTTGTTAGCTCTAAGGCTCTTCTAAAACCGACCCTTAATCCAAGATCACAAGAAGAAAAATCAAGTTTTTCTTACCTTTTTCTCTTCTTCCTCTTGCTCGGATTCCTTCCAAAAGTTCTCCAAAGAAATTTCTCAAATCCTTCCTTGTTAGTGGCTCACGGTTTGCACAAGAAAAAGAGATCCTTGTTAGCTTCTTCTTGCTTCTAACCAACCCGAAAATCTCAAGAAGGAAATTCCAAAATTTGTCAAGAGTTACTCACCTCTTTTTCCTCTTTCTTTCTTGCTCTTGGTTCGGCTATCCCCTTGGTGGATTCACCAAAAATCTTCTCACTTTCTTGCTTACTCTCTTGTTCGGCCAACACACTCCAAACTCACCAATCTTTTTTTCAAATTTTCTCTAGCTCTCCTCTCTCTCTCCTTCCTCTTTGCTGCCGAAAATGAACAAGGGAGAATGAGAGATTTTGGCTCTCTTTTTTTCCCAAAAGGCACAAGGAAAGGGAGGACTAGTGATGTGACTTGGTGGTTGGTTTCTTGCCCTTGATTCAAGGCTTTGTGTCTAGTCCTTTCTTACCCATTGTGCAGCCGAAAATCAAGGGGAGTTGGAGGGGTTTGCAGCCGGTTTTTGGGGAGAGAAAAGGCATGGGTTTGACTCATTTTTGTTCAACCAAAATGACTAGAGTGAAAGGACTTGATGGACAAGAGTTGTTCAATCTTTTTCCTTGATTTTGGGCTTTAAGTCTTGTCCCTTTTCTTTTCTTCTTTGAAGCCGAATCCTAGGGGGATTTGGAGGGCTGAGTTGCCGAACTTGGTGAGGAGAAAAGGGGTAGGTGGCAGCCCATGGTTGGCTCTAAAAGCTTCTAGAAAATCTAATACTTATCTCACCTTTTTGGGTCCTTATTTTATGGCTTTATGCCATACCTTCTTGTCCCCTTTTATTTCCTTTTCTTTCTTTCTTCCTTCCTTGTGTGGCAGCCGAATATGATGGGGGGAAAGGACAAGCTCACTTATTTAATCTTTGGTGAGTGGAGAATGATATCACAAGCATGGGCATGTGTCCTTTGCTTGGTTAGATTTTGGTGTGTCATCTAGTTACCAACTAACCAAATTTTCTTTTCCTTCCTTGTCTAGTTGCCGAATTTTATAAGGAAAAATGGGGTCCATATGTGTAGTCTTGGGTTGGTGGAGGGTGATGTCAAGAGGTTGATGTCACCTTCCACTAGCTCTCTTAATGCCTTGTTTGGCCGTCTCGTTCTTTCACGGCTCCTTTCGCGCTCTACAGTTATTTCTAACACTGTGATGAGCATTTTTATTTTATAATTTGATCCAAAAATTATTCAATTAAATTTTTGGACCAATAATCTCTTTCTCCAATTTTTCGGAGACCTTTTTGCCCTTAATTCTTTTTCGGTGTGCTTGATTTTTCTAGGGTGGATTTACGGCCTATAAAACTCCATTTTCGGAGATTCTTTTCATATTTCTTCATCATACTTGTAAAGTCGACGTTGTGACCCGTCCCGGTCAAACTTTGACTTTTTGGTCAACCCTTTGACTTTTTGGTCAACCCTTTGACTTTTGGTCAAACCTTTGACTTTTGTCAAATTTCATTCTTTTTCATTCTTTTTCATTTAAAAACTTCATTCTTGGCTCGTAAAACATTAATTGAGTCTCAAAATCATTAAATGAGAACTCGAACATCGTTTAGATAAAATTATGAATTTCTCATTATTATTCATAATTTTTCATATAACACATCATAATTACACGAATTAGACTTAATTCCTTATGAACAAGGAGATTACAAGTCTACAAAATTTCGGGTCTTACACATAGATAGTGCTTTAAACACAGCTGCTCCTATTCTGAGTTCGACATTGTAAGAAAGGTCAAGACTCTGGAGATGGCGGAGGGAGAAAAGGCTGCTGTTGGGGTGAATAGTGGCCTTAAGATAGCTACAACTTAGGTCAAGGCCGATCACGTGCCTCGTAAGGTTGTCACACGTGACTCCATCCCATTCGCAACAATTTGTGTTCTTGTTCCAAGAGGACACCATCAACGGATTGGTGGTTCCGTTTTCATATACTCTAAAACAATTGGCATGAAAGGGATCAACGGAGAAAGAGCTTGTAAGTTGGAGCAAAGCATGGTGCTCGTCAGGAGGGCACTGCGTAGAAGAAAAGGAAGGAAATGGTGAGAAAAGGAATACAAAGAGGAGAAGAAGGGAGAAGGACATTGAAGCCATCTCTTCTTGGCAGCTAAAATGGTGATAATTGTATGCAAATGCGAGCTAATGTGCTGGTATTTAACTTTATCAAGTCATCTCTAGGCCTTTGCAAGACGACAGACTCCTCTCAAGTTTTATTATTATTATTATTATTATTATTATTATTTTAACTTAAAACAAAGAGGTCCTATGTTTTCTATAATCAAATCAAATCTAATCTTCTAATCTAATACATGTAATATATCTAACAATCGATTTAACTTCTAGCCTCCGCTCCACTTGACACGTCTCCCATTTGGTTCTCCTTTTTCCTTTTCCTTTTTCCTTTTCTTTTTCTTTTTTGTTCTTTAGTGTTCATGTTTTTTTTTTTTTCTTTTTCTTTTCATTAGATATCTTCTTACACTTTTTAAGCTTTTTCTTAATATCTTTTATACTCTTCATTTTAAATGTATGTCATCAAATATTTTTTCTTTTATTTTATCTTTAGTATATATGTGATATATATATTTTTAAAACTTTTTTATGGATATTAGTTCCCTTCATCTTTTGAAATATTATTTTATTGAATGTGACTTTTATAACTTCCTTTTTATTATTCGTCCTATTGACTCCCCTCCCCCCCCCCCCCAAAAAAAAAAAAAACAAATGTCCCTTATTTAAACACAATTTTCATTCTCACATATACACTTTTGTTAATTTTCTATGTATAAAATTTTCCTTTGGTTGCTAGTTAGAAAATGGGATATTGTAGCAAATAACATATTTTATTGGTAGTTTTAAAAATTATTATAGCATATTTTTTAAAAGATGATAAATTATAATATATATTTTTGATAAATCCTTGGATTTTTAGAAAATTTTTTTGAGTTTTCTTAAATATTCTAAACAATAGAGGATTTATGATTACTTTTGATAATAGATTTATGTGTATAGTTTCATTTTAGAGAAAGAAAGAAAGTAGGAGAGACAAAAAGAGAGGAAGAAGGAGGATGAGTTTTTTTAAATATTGTGTGATCATAAATTTTTTATGTAATTAGTGGCCATGTGGAGAATTTTACTAGTACTCTTTCTAAAAATATTATTTTTCTATTTCTCTCTCCATTTACTTTAGTTATTTTGAGGTTTTTTCCCCTAAAATCTTAACCTTCTTCTTATGATCAAGACATATAATAAATTTAAACTACAGGTGTGTGGAATTTCGTCCTCTCTCTCTCTCTTTTTGGTAATAGGCTGTTTCTGTTTTGTCTCTTTTGATTTGAAATATATATCACAAAATAATTTTACTACTAATGTGAACTCTCCTCCAGATGGCACAAAATTACTACTATTAGATATTGATGAAGATTTCAATGGATAGAGAAACAAGAGAAGGAGAAACGGACGTAGAAGAGACCTCATGATTCCTCGAGAAAAAGATACTATCAAATCTATTTTGCTCAGTAGCGCTTCAACTGCAAGTGAAAAAAATGGACAACTGCGTATCATTCTCTCCCAAGCCTCTAACTCAATTTACGAAAATAAAAGAAAGATTACAAAAATTAAAAAGAAAAATAATCAAGAGATTACAATCACAACGCAAAATCCGTTTGATTAAAAACCGTAAAACTAAAAAAAAACTGATGCTAAAAGATTAAATTCAAATTATACATTTGTAAATAAGTTCTTATAATAGAATTCATTAAAAAGTTTTATGACTGGAAATCATTACATGTATATATGATCAATACATTAAGTTGCTGTTTGGATCTTAATGATTGTCCCTCCATCTTGTCTCTTTCCTCTATTGCCTTCTAGCTGTTGACCATGTCCTAGCATAAATAAAGACAAAGCAAAGTTTAAGAGGTTTTTCTGTGCTTTAACTTTGCTTTAGATAACATTAAAATTTATTTATTTTTTGTTTTGTTTTGTTTTGTTTTTTTTTTTTTGGTCCCATCTTATGATCATAACAAAAAAAGATTAAAGGTTAATTTCATTATTCGTCCCTGCAATTTTATTTTAAAGTACCTCAGAGCTAATCTTTAAACTATTAATTTATCTTATAATAGTCATTCCCTCCAAAAACTGTCAAAAAAAAATTGTATTGCAGTTACCACATGACAATTTCATTATTAGTCCCACCCAAAGCTATATATGACAATTTCATTAATTATAAAAAAACATGTGGGTTAATTTAATAATTTGTACCTGCAATTTCATTTTAAAGCATCTCAGAGCCAATCTTTAAACTATTAATTTGTCTTATAATAGTCATTCCCTCAAAAAGCTGTAAAAAATTGAATTGTAATTAACATATATGATGAAATTGAGATCCAAATCGTTAAAATTACAAAATTAATCCTAAAAGGTAATTAGAATCCTTATTTTTTTTTTCTTTTTTCTTTTTTAACTCTGTTTTGGATAAAATGAACATTATGAGGCAAATTGATTACTAGAACATTGGTTCTGAGATGCATTAAACTTTTGCACAAAAATACACACAGATGAGGGATTAAAGAAAAAAATTAGTCCTATTTCTATGGTCAAAATGCGAGCTAATTACCAGGGTGTTTCATACTCAAATGCAATGAAAATCTTCTCTTAATCTGCAAGTGATAACTAATTCAATTAAACTAATAATCTACTAATACCACCTAATTCTTATTAATTTGAAGATTACTCTTGCACCTTAAGTCAAAGAAGAAAAGAAACATAACAGAAGAATAGTACAAATGCAGGCCATTGAAAATGGATTATTTTATACTGAACAAGTAGGCAAACTTTAGACTTTAATTAGTCCTATTTCAAACAATATGGTCAAAATTGAGCTACTTACCTGGGTGTTTTCATACATTACATACAATGAAAAACTTATTTTAGTCTCTCAATTAGGACTATGCAAATGAAACTAATAATCTACTATTACCACCTGTGCCACTTCTTATTTGAAGATTGTCCTTGTAGCTGAGGCCAAAGAAGCAAAGACAACACAACGGAAGAATGTTACATATACAAACCATTGAAAATGGATTACTTTATACGTAACAAATAGGCTATCTTTGGAGTCTAAATTCAACACCAAGACTACAAGAATACTGAGAAAATGGTGCATGACATGATAATGATTGTTAATTATGATTAAGAACTATTAAATCGTTATCAAACGAACCTGCCATTTGTATGCAGATCAAAGATAGGCCGATGCCAATGCCTATCGAACTATTAGCTTCTAAATGTTTACTATTGTACAGCGTAGAAGAGACGTACAAGAATTATTCTAAAGGAAAACAGAAAATACGAAAACTTCAAAACCACACACACACACACACACACACATATATATATATATATATTTTTGATAAGTTAACTATGCATTTGAACAATGCTTTTAAAAAGGGGGGTTCAAAGTTGAAGAAAGAGTAATGCTATGGACATCAACTCTAATCCCAACTTTTTAAATACCATTCATGTGTCATATTTTTATTGACAGATGTAATTAATTGATGTAATAATCTTTTAAATACTTACCAATAAAAGAATGACAACTCATTTGCCATGTATATAGGTTAGTAGATATAACAATCTTTTAAACCCTTACTAATAAAAAAATGATAACTCATTTGCTACGTATATAGGCTGGTACTCAAAAATTATGATTACAATTAGTGTCCCTACTATTTTTCTTGATGAAAATATCATTTCTGAGACTTGTCAATCTGTTTCACCTAATCTTCTCTATTGAATGTAGCAGTCTTCTCACTGCATTACAATAAAGTCATCTCCCGTTGCCGGTAATAATTACTGTTAATTATCATTTAAACCTGTTAAATCGTTGTCAAAGGAACCTGCCTTACGCATGCTGACTGAAGACATACCAATGCAGTCTTAACTGAATATCTTTTTGTTTTCTAATTTATTATTATTATTTTTTATTATTATCTTTTTCTTTTTTTTGAAGAAGAAGACTGTAGGAAGTTTCCTACCATGAATGAGTACCAGCCATCAGTGCTCCAAATCTGACGACAAATCAAGATGGAGCTGTTCAATTTGGGACTGCTAAGTGATTGAATTTTTGATCTTAAACGATCAACCAATTAAGTAAAGCAGCACAAAATCCTTATGTATATGTTTATTATTGTTGTTACATATATTTTTACTATATGAAACTTAGATTTGTTTTTACCTTTAACAGGACGGTGCTATCTTTGAAACATCCAATTTTGCATTTGATAGAATGGGCTGCTTGTTTGAATTTTCTCGACTCTAATATTGCCATGTTAAATTTGAGGTTATTAAGGAATTGAGTTTTTATCTTTAAATATCAACTTATTACCCTTATATGTTTATTAATATTATCATTTTTTTACACTGTGGAACTCAAGTTATTTTTTTTTTTTACCCTGTTGGGGTCAATCCATTAAATACCCTTAGTATTGTTATGTTTTTTTTTTTTATTAGATAATTAATTCGATCAATCGATGCCCCTTATAAATGGCTTCCAATGAGAAACTTTTTATTTTTCCCTTCATTTGTCCACTCATTTTGGTTATGGACCATAGTTAATTTCCTTCTTCCTAATTTTGTTTCTTCGAGGTCAACACAAATCCGGGGCCAAAATCTGTAATGTTGGGAAAGAGCGAAACGTTTCTGAAAATGTGTAACATAGAGAAAAATCAATCACAAGCATAAAGAAAATGTGTAATAACTTAGCTCTAAGTAGAGCTTATACACGTTCAAACATCACACTGAATCAATATCATACGCATTTTTTAATCGTTATATTTCGTGCCTATCTTTACAACAAGGTTTTGGAATTCGAATTTCTCATCCCCAAGTTGAAAAAAAAAAAAAAAAAACCAAAAACAACAACAAAAAACAGCAACAGCAGCAGCAGCAGCAGCAACAACAACTCCAGAACATAGGGACCTCCTATATATGCAAAAACATCGGTACTTTTAACAGAGCAGCAGTTGCACCTGATCTTCAACACTACTTCTCATGCACCTTCCTATATTGCAGCAAAACAAAAAACACAAAAAATAGTTTTAAAAAAAGAAAAAGATTATTATGTCGCCAATCAAGTTTGGTTCTAAAACTGAAACAAGTAGTTCAGAAGATAGAGAAATATTACCTTTCTTTTCTCAAGACACCATTTCCTCTGCTTGCTAGTTTCTTCTCCGGCCACTTAAGGGAGCGATTGATATGTGCCGCGGTTCTCTAGCAAATATTTTCAGAAACCAGGAATCAACTCTTCTAGTGAAAAGGACCATGTATCCGATAGATATTCCGATCACCACTCCACTTCCATATCCCATCATCACCGCCTTCCGATTAATCATTCCATCATCATCAACATCATCACCATCATCACCTTGATTTTGTTGGGCCTCGTTTTTATTGCTGCATGATTTAGTCAGAGGACATCCATATAATCCCGGGTTTCCATTGTATGAATCACTATCGAACGTATTAAATTGGTTTCCAGTAGGTATTGGTCCCACCAATTCGTTATGAGAAAGGTTTAAGAATTGAAGTTGCGTCAAACCTCCTAACTGCCAAGGAATCTGCCCAACTAGCATATTGAAGGAGAGATCTAACCATTCAAGATTAGTCAGATTGCTCAACGATGTGGGAATTGGACCGATCAGTTTATTTTGAGAAAAGTTCAGGCCTTTCAGCATCTTGAGCTTCCCAATCGACTCCGGAATACTTCCTTCGAAACAATTTCTTGAGAAATCAATTGTCGTGAAGATGGTTATAATCCTTTCCAGTTCAAAAGTGAAACCTTTCATTGTCACTGCCACAGAATCTTGGTAATACGAAGTTCCTCCTATGTATGACAAGTTCCCATCTGTGTATCCTTCCGCCATAGCCGTGAAACTCGAGAAATATTTTGTGGGCAAAAGACCATTGAACTCGTTGTAGGAGAGGTCAATGATTCTCAGCTTTCTGAAAGGAGACTTCACTTTAGGATCACCTATGGAGCCATGGAATTTGTTAGATCTTAGGATAAGAACTTGTAGCATTGGAACGGTTTCCAACCAGTGGGGAAATGTGTCCTTTATCGTGTTATTGCCGACATCCAAAACTTCCAAGATTTGACAATTGCGCAAAGATCGTGGCAGTCGTCCTTCTAGTTGATTGCCATTAAGGTGCAAACTCCTCAGTTGAGTTGTGTTTGTGAACATGTCAGGAATCACGCCATTAAACATATTCATCTTCAGATCCAACACCGAGAGAGAACGATGATTTCCGATGCATGAAGGAATCTTTCCATGGAAAGAATTATTAGACAAATCAAGGAATTTGAGCATACTCAAATTGCAAAACAGAGTTGGTATCTCTCCAGTTAGTTGATTGTTGGAGATGAAAAAACCGACCAGAGAAGGCGGAAGGAGTGGGAGATGGCCTTGAAGAATGTTGGAGCGAAGGTCTAAAAACTCTAAGTATCTCCATGGAATTTGCTCCATACGTGTCAAAAAGTTGTGAGAGAGATTCAGATAAGTCAATGAACTTCCTTCCCCATTTCCCAGCCATTGAGGAACTCTGTTTTGAAGTTGGTTGTTCGAAAGGTCTAGGTATTGTAGTCTTTCTAAGCTTCTAAGAAAATTTGGGAACACCTTAATATTGCATGAAGCCAAACCCAAGGATTCAAGCTGGGGCAAGGGAGTGTCATTCGCATGTCTATTTGAACTCAATGAGAAACTGTTGAAAGAAAGGAAAAGATGGTTGAGATTTTTCAACTTTAAGAACTTGTTTAACTCCAAGATACCACTAAAATTATTGAATGAAAGATCCAAAGTGGAAAGATTTTGTTGTTGAAAGACCGAGTTTGGTATCTGGCCATAGAGTTTGTTCTGACTCAACCAAAGACCCTGCAAAGAGTGAGATTTGAATTCTTGAAGACAGCTCGTGAAACGATTGTCCTGGAGGGAGAAGTACGATAGAGATGGAAGGGAAAATATCCAAGAAGGTATAGAACCGGTAAAGAAGTTACCATTTAAGAAGAGAATTGTTAAATTCAATGGAACAAGGATTTGACTTGAGTTAGTACCATCAATTTCTGGAAGCTCACCAACAAAACTGTTGCCCATGAGGACTAAACTAGTGAGTTGTGATAATAGAGTGAGGTTAATTGTCAGTTGTGGGTATGATCCTTGAAATCTGCAATTGGAAAGATACAATCTCTCCAAAGACTTGGCACTTTTCATCAGATATTGTAAATCTATAGATATTTTAGTGCCGGAAAGACCCAATACCGTGAGTGAACTGCTCCAATTAAAGGTAGGCAAAGAACCAACAAGATCAAAGTTGTAACGTAGGTTGAGCTCTCGGAGGTTTGGTAGGCGAAAAATGTTCTCCGGGAAATTCCCCCGCAACTGACATGACGAAATGTAAAGTTGCTCCAGAGACGAAGATATATTCATCAAGGAACCAATCGGCTCAACATCAACCATATCTAAATCGAATAACATTAGTTCCTTTAGGTTGGTTAGGTTTCGAAGCATTCGTTTGAAGACATATTGCTCCAGCTTTAACTCGACCAATTTAAAATCAGTGTCTATACAAGAGACGGAAAATTCAACCAGTTTGGAGAGGTGCGAGAGTTCAATAGGGACTTTACCGGTAAAATTGGTGCCAGAGAGCAGAAGAAATGTCATGTTGCTGAAACCACCGATTTCAGGAGGAATCGGAGAGCCACAGAAATCAACATCTTCGAGAATTAAAGACTGTAGATGCAGAAGGGAGAAAAGAGTGCTGTTGGAATGTAGAGGTCCTTGTAGGAAGCTTGAACTTAGGTCCAGACCGGTTACATGACCCGAATCGCTATCACACAAGACCCCCGCCCATTCACAACAATTCGTGCCATTCCGCCAAGAGACTGTGGTTGATCCATTTTGGACAGAAAATGAGTTCTTGAATTGGAGCAAAGCAGAGCTCTCAGTAGGATGACACATAGGAGGTGGAAAAGGAAAAGGAAAGGATGAAAGAGATGATGAGTGGAGAGATTGGGAGTGAAGTAAAAGGGAAAGGAGAAACATCAATGATGACCAGCCCATCCTTAGTTCTCTATTGTGAAAAGCCAAGAAATGAACACACAACTCTGTTTTCGTCAAAAATGCCAACCTTACTTTTATTGGATGTATTTTGTGGGTTTGGATTCATTTAAATCTGCATCACATCCTATGTATATAAAAGAATAGATAAAATTTTACTGTTCATTTTTGGTAATCAAAAAGGGTGCTTTTTTTTTTTTTTTTTTTTTTTTTTTTTTTTCATTCACTGTCGGTATGGCTTTAGTCAACAATTGTAGACAGTTGTTTATGATACTAATCGTGTAGGTGCAAGATCTAGCTGTGTAAAAGCCTGTTCAAACAGTTACTCATGTCCTCTGCTTTTTCGCCTTTTTTTCCTTTTTTTTTTCTTTTTTAATTTAATTGTATAAAAATGTAACTTATATTTCTCGCATGCAATTGTTAACTTTGTTTATTTATTTAATTTTTATTTTGTATTTTCATTTTAACATTGCCAAACATATTATCAAGGTTAAAATATGATATAAAAATTGATTCATTTTAAATATGTATCAACTTTTTTTTTTCAGGTTATTTTAGTCACATATAGAGAACTTTTTTGAAATTATTATCCCAGTTATATATCTTATTTTATTCTTAATTTTAAATATATTAAAGAAATGACATAAACTCTTGTTTATTTCATAATTGCCTTTGTACTTCCATTTTGGTATTCTTTCTCTTTTCTTTTCTTTAAATCATTTTTTTCATCCTTTGTTAGGGACTGAAAATTGACTTTTCTTTTTCTTTTTTCTTTCTTATGGAAAATTAAAAAAAAAATCTTGTTCATTAACATTTTCTTTGCTTTAATAAGCCATGTTCTCAATTATTTTCATTTTTATTATAATTCTGACTTGAAAAGATTATGAGTTATCTTTGTAATTTCATTTGTCTCTGAATCATATGATAAAGCTAGCGGCTTTAGAGTTCATAGAATTTCAAAACTTGATTTTTCATTACTTTGAAATATTACAAATACATTTCATTCTTATATATATATATATATATATATATTTATATATTGCCATGTTTGGTTTTGAGTTCATTTATGGTAATTAATCGAGTAGAAAAATTCATAATTCATTGATTGATTTTTTTTTTTGGACATTTTAATGGGCTTACTCTTGGTTAGAATTCTGTTTATGAAATTATAGATGATTTTGTGTCTTAAATAAGTTAAACAAAATTTAATTTCTGTTTGCTAAGTTCGAATTTCCTCGATTTAGTAAAAAATATTGATTTTTTGTTAAAGATTCAATTTCTCATATTTGATTTTAACATATTGAAGTGGGAAAAATCATTATTGTGTAGTTCTATTAATACATTCCTTTTGACTCTCTGCATATCCCTCTTTAACAAATTCTTTAATTAAAAAAAAATACCCTTAAACAAAATGACATAAAAAAGACAACTATTATAAACTTAATTATGTAAATAAAAATTTACCAAAAAAAAGTTTATATTCATTTTTTCTTTCCACACACACCTAAAAATCAAATTCCCAAATAAACAGCGTATAAACGTTATTATTTTAAAACCTATAATAAAATCCTAATTTTTACTTTTACACCCATAAAAGAAAATTAAAAAAATAATAAAAAAAACTTTGTTAGTTGGTTTCTAATTTAATTACTTGTTATATCAGTCATGCCCCCCCCCCCCCCCCCCCCCCGCCTTTTTTTTTGGTTCGTTGTTGTATTGTCCAAAGTTTTGCGTTAGTCTTTTTTTTTTTTTTTTTTCCTCCATTGTCTTGTGTTTTTTTTTTTTTTGTTTGTTTTATTTTCCAAGATGTTTTGTTTGGTTTTTTTTTTCTTTTGTATTATTGGCTTTCATTGTTCTCGTTGGCATTATAATAGTTTGGTTATTGATTCTTTACTATGCATATATATATAGTTTTAAATCCGATACCTAATGATATCCAGTTATGTAAATTTCAGTTATTAGGAATGTGCATTCATACAGAAGGAAATGTAACTAAAGCGATCATGAATTCTCTTTATTTTACATTTCCTTCTGTATGAGTTTACATTCCTAATAACTAAAGTTTATTTTTACAGAAATTGAAATTCACATTGTCAAATACTATCATGAATTGGATTTAAGACCATTCTTATATGTGTATATATGAATATCTTTTGTTATTTGTCGTCTCTTTTCAATTTTTTTCTAGCAAAATTTTTATTTAACCTACGAATATATTAAGCGCTTTTTAATTTATATGTTTTCAAATATGTTTAAAATATGATGTCTCTACTTAATATAATACTTTTTTTCCCCTCTTCAGCTTATTAAATAGATCATATACAAACGAATTCACTATTTCTCAATCAATGTAAAATTCCCCAACCTATTATTTTAGTTAGTTTGTTTTGTTTTATGGAATCTGAAGATATGAATTATAGGTTACAGCATGACGTCTTTTTTTCTACTAATTATTATTGTTATTATTTTTTGTAGATATTCAGGAGTAGGACATCAAAATAAACCAAAAAATAAAAAAAGTTGGTGTTAAAAGAAATTTGAAGTAGAGTGGTTTTATTTTATAGAAATAATTAGGGATAATTTTGGAATTCATTAGAGTGTAATAAGTAAATCTAATCCTTTTGAATTTAATAGGGGTGTGTGTTTAGAAGGGATGGAGTCAAGAAAAGTGTGCCAATAAAACCACCTATCTGTTTTTGGATATGATATCTAATAAGAAAGAGAGGAATGTATTCATATTTTTCACACACTATAAATATTTGTAAAAGAATTTCTATTAATCTCTTTCATAGAATACTGATAAAATTATATTATATATATAGATTATTGACTCTTGTAATGAGCCCATATTAGCATTAAAAAATAATTTTCTTAATAAAAATGTCAATATGCAAGTTTCACGAAATAACAAAATGAGTTGTATTTTGTTATTTGAAGATATTAGTTGTATTATGTCGTATATATTATCATGGTTCTACGATGAAATTAATTGTAACTTTTTAACTTGTACTCTTGTCGATATAAACTCTTAGGTCTTTTAACAATTTTTTTTATAATTTTTTTAATATTACAATTATTTTTTTTTTACACTATAAAAATTTCAATTATAACTCAACACGTGCATCGTACGTGGCACGACTAGTTTTTATAAACGTCTGGATAGGAATACATATTTTAAAAAAAATATCTATTTTTTATTTTATTTATAAAAATGTCTACAATAATACCTATAAAGATAACATTACACCTGAATAAAAAAAAATTGAAACAAATGAATAAAAATTGCTAAAAAAAAAAAATATAAATGGTTTAGAAGATATCAAATAAGCTTATTTATTACAATTGGAAAAGATGACCCTTTGTTGTGACAATCATCCGTTCTTAAAAGAAAAAGGGTAGAGTGTGAAGTTATTATTTGGGGGTGGATTTAGGTGATTGTTTATAAGAAATCACTTCCTAATGATATAAGGTTTTTTGAGATACAGACCAAAAGTAAAATTGTGCAAAATAAGGCCCAAAATTGGTAATATCTTGCCAAATATAGGCATGTTCATTTCAAATGATATTAGAGCTTATAACCAACTTCAAGTGTGGCCAATGACTATGTTGAGCCCTAAAGGAAGGGATGATTGTGATAATATCAATCCATACAAGTAAAAGGATAAACTGTGTAATTTCCCATTACTTAGGGATAGATATATGTGATAGTTTGTAAGTAAATAAATTATCTTTTAATGTTATGAGACCCTTTTGGGATGGAGCCTAAGAACAAAACTGTATGAGCGGACAACATTATATTACAAAAAATAAAATATATGGGCTGTTGTAATTATTGTATAACACTACGTTTGAAGAGTCACCACTCACAAAAAGGTCCACAAGAATAAATGAGGAGATCTCAAAATCAGATTTAGTCAAGTAATGATGACTTTGATTGAATCAACATGCACCATTTTTCCAGCTTCTTCGGTTAGTTTGGTGAATGAGTTTGATCCAACAAATTTACATTATAAGAGCCAACAACGCGAAGCTAGGCGTAAATAAATATCCAAGACACGAGCCTCTTTTGTTTACACTAACAAGGAATCAGAGTCAATGACTTTAACAATTTGATAGAATTTCGAGTCACGTAATAGGACTTGAGACGAGTTGGATCCAGTTTCTAGGCATTTTTAATTCTTATTTAGTTTCTTAGTTATCATATTAAAATAAATTGGGAAAGCTAAGTTTGAGATCTTAAAAATTTTATTGTTTCTAGTTATTTTGTGACTAATTGTAAGGGTATTTAAATAATAATGAGATGAGGAAATTGTATTTAGACTAAACATAGAGGGTGTTTTGAATATTTTCCCTAAAACCTATTGGAATACTTAGTGGGCTTTGGAGCTTTGTACCTTTATTTATTGGGGAAAGTACCATGAATGACACAAATTTATAGACTATTACTCCAACACAATACAAAAAATTAGTATTAGATCAATATAACACAAAACTAAATTAAAATTAACTAAAATTTGTGTCATGTTGGTCTAGAATGAATAATTAGTGTAATGTTGATCAATAGATAAAAAAAAAAATGGTTATTTATTAGGCAATTTTCTCTCAATTTATTTTTCACTCTCAGATTCTGGGAACACATAGTACGTTAGATCAATGCTATTCAAAGATTGGTGAGTTGTGGTTTATAAGGATTTAAAGCCTATTAATAATATAGTTACGTATCAAGTGATATAATGAAAAAATAAGTTCTGAGATACAATATTTAAAAATTTGAAGGATATTTATTGTATTTTCTTTTCATAATTTGAAGTTTATTGGAGGATAATCACTCTATTCTAAATAAGGGTTGTGACATCAATTTGGTCTGAATCGGAACGTGACAATATCAAAGGTCTTCTTCCAGTAAGACATGTAATGATTAATGCTCTTTTTAATGAATTTTCTTTCGCAAAAAGTGTTTCAATACATTGTCGTCAGCGTAACTTAAATATAGGGTTGGACGTTTGATTTTTCTTTGCCTTGTCTTCTCTACTAGCTTTTTGTTAGCTATCTGTATATCAACCTGTGGTGAGGAAGTAAAAAAGTTTACTTAAGTTTTTCAATCGTGCTAGAATTATAAATTCGAAGGACCTCCTAGAAGAGAGAAAGATAGGAACATGCAATATTCTGAATATCAAAAAATACATAAATATTAAAAAAAAAAAAAAAGATTTGAGCAGGAAAATGATTTGGTAAAACAGATCATATAATGATGATTGGATGTGCCATATTGTGACATGCATAGATGTAGACTTTCCACACTAATCAATGCCGTCAATTATGTTCAAAATTTCCACCTTAAACTACATCCAAAATATTGGATTGTCAAATACATATTGAAATGACCAATCAAATTTCCAAAGTTGTAACTTGATGATTGTTACATGTCAGACATTATGTGGACATTTTTTTGTTTTGAAGAAAATGAAAAGGAATACAAGTCAAAAGTCTTTCTGACGAGACAAATTAAATACAAGGATATCTAACTTATTTTTTGGGCTCGACATTTTCTTTTTCATCAGACGTTGCCCACTTTCAGATTCTTATGCCTTTCGGCTTGTATTTTCCAAGTGTCAGTAATCAAGTGGTTCATGATTTACTGAATAACCAAAAGCAAAGGTAGAATGAAAAATAATCTTCCTCATTGCTCATTAGTCAATGTCTTTTTTATTTGGAATTCCACAACTAGTATCATTATTTATTTATTTATTTATTTCTAAAAGTAGAAATTGAAATGACCAAAATTCAAATGGACAAAATGCTTCATTTTTTTTAATTCAAAAATCAAAAATTATGTGATCCATGATTTTCCGTAATTAGAGAAAATCAACATTCGAATATATTATCTCATTGAATGCTTGACAATAATAATAATAATAATAATAATAATAATAACAAGAAGAAAAATAACTTCTCTGGTGTCCAATACTGGTGTTAGTGATTGGAGTCGGATACGTCCAGTAATCTTTGTTGAAATACAAAATATATATATTTTCTCAAAATCCATTTTGCACTTTATCAGAATCCGGTCGTTTTACCTGTTTTGCATTCTATCAGAATTCATTTTGCCTTCTTAGATTCTATCAAAATCCATTTTGCATTATATTATAATGTGTTTTGCCTTCTCGGATTCTTGTAGAATCTAATTTGCATTATGGTAGAATCCATTTTGTATTCTGATATAATCTATTTTGCATCTTGATGGAATCTGTTTTTCGTTCTATCTGAATCCAGCTGTTATGCATTTTATCAGATTTCGTTTTGTCTGTTTTGGATTCTATCAGAATTCATTTTGCCTTCTTGGATTCTATTGAAATTCATTTTGCCTCTCTCTCCTATCTCTAATAGAATCTCTCTGACTATCGGAGTCAAATACGTCCGGTTATCTTTGTTGAAAATCCAAAATAAATTGGTTCGTAGAAAATATAACATTAATTAAAAAAAATCATATAACAATGATTGTTAAAAAAAAAAAAAAAAGGGATTTATTTCTACGTGCCCATTCTGTGCCGATTCTATAAGATTAGTGAGCATTTGGAGCATGCGTTTCAATTGTCTATATACTTTTTGTTTTTTCTCTCTAAAAGTAAACCAATTTTACTATTCATATATCAAGGTTTTTTTTTTTTTTTCCTTTAACATATTTTAAATTTTTATACGTTTTAACTGTCAAAGTTCATTTTCATCCAAATACACAACTACAAACATTCACTCATTTTTATCAAAACATTTTGCAGACTCTATAACTGGATGTATATTTCAAGCACCCCCTAAATCATTATTAATGAAGTCAGCACAAGTCTTTGGGGGAAGAAAAATGTAATATCAAATGTTAGTATAATTTGTTTCTGCTCCATAAGGTATTTTCCGGGTGGTTAACTGGGTTCGTTTGTCTTTCATTTTTATGAATTAAGAACTATACTAATATTGAAACTGATATTGCTTAGAGATGGAATATTCACAACGAAACTTAAATTAATTTATTAGTACTAACTCGTGTTTATTCCGGTAGATAATATCTTGATTCAAACTAAAGAAGCTAGCTTCAGAATTTTGGCTATTTTTTTTCCCTCTGGCTTAACATAATTGAGATGAAACTAGCATTAATCACTTTAAAGCCTATGTGACTTGGTGATTATTTTATTGATTATGCTATTTGTTACAATGTTTAAAATTTTATGCCATAATTTACTATAATTTTCTTTATAAATGCTTTCATTCAAAAAACTGTAAAAGCAACAAAGTATATATTCCGCCAGGCTTATTATTCTTTTTGGTCAAAATTGTATTTAGACTAAACATACAGGGTGTTTTGATTATTTTCCCTAAAAACTATTGGAATACTTAGGGGGCTTTGGAGCTCGTACCTTTATTTATTGGGAAAAGTGTCATGAACGACACAAATTTAGAGACCATTATATCAATATAATACAAAAAATTAGTACTAGACCAATATGACATAAAACTAAACTCAAGTTAACTAAAATTTGTATCATATTGGTCAATAATGAAGAATTTGTGTGATAATGATATGAAAAAAAAATTATTATTTATTAGTCAATTTTCTCTCATTTTATTTTTCACTCTCAGATTTTGGGAGCACATAGTATGTAAGATCAATGCTAGTCAAAGATTGGTGATTTGTGGTTTATAAGGATTTAAAACCTATAAATAATATAGTTATGTATCAAGTGATATAATGAAAAAATAAGTCCTCAGATACAATACTTAATAATTTGAAGGATATTTATTGTATTTTCTTTTCATAATTTGAAGTTTATTGGAGGATTATCACTCTATTCTAAATGAGAATTGTGGCATCAATTTTGTCCGGGTTGGGACGTGACAATCTCAGAGGTCTTCTTACGGCAAGACATGTAAAGATCAATGCTCCTTTCAATGGATTTTCATTCGCAAAAAGTTTTTCAATGTATTGTCATGTAGAAAATTAGCGTAATTTAAATTTAGGGTTGGATGTTTGATTTTTCTTTGCCTTGTCTTCTCTTCTAGCTTTCTGTTAGCTCTCTATATATCAACATGTGGTGAGGAAGTAAAAAAGTTTACCTCAATTTTTTCAATCGTGTTAGAATTATGAATTTGAAAAACCTCCTAGGAGAGAGGAAGATGTAATATTCTAAAAATAAAAAAATACGTAAATATTAAAAAAAAAAAAAAAACACAGATTTGTGGAGAAATATGAACTGGTAAAACATATCATATAATGATGATTGAATGTGCCATCTTGTGACATGCATAAACTTAGACTTTCCACACTAATCAATGCCGTCAATCATGTACAAAATTTCCACCTTAAATTACATCAAATATTTGATTGTCAAATACATATTGAAATGACCAATCAAATTTCCAAAGTTATAATCCTGATGATTGTTACTTGTCAGACATTATGTGGACAAATTTTGGAAGAAAATGAAAAGGAAGACAAGTCAAAAGTCTTTCTAAGAGACAAATTAAATACAAGGATGTCTAGCTTATTCTTTGGGCTGGACATTTTCTTTGTCATCAGACGTTGCCCACTTCCAGATTCCAATGCCATTCGGCTTATATTTTCCAAGTATTTCCTGAATAATAGCGAAGATAGAATGAAAAATATTCTTCGTCATTGCTCATTAGTCAATGTCATTTTGATTTGAAATTCCACAACTAATGTCATTATTATTATCATTATTTTTCCAAAAAGTAGATATTGAAATGACAAAAATTCAAATAGACAAAATTCTTCACTTTGTTTGTTAGTGTTTTTTTTTTTTTTTTTTTTTTTTCAAATATCAAAAATTATGTGATCCATGATTTTTGGCATTTAGAGAAAATCAACATTAGAATATATTATCTCGTTGGAATTCTGGACAACAACAACAACAATAATATAAGAACAATGAGAAGAAAAAGAATCTCTCTGGTGACCGGTAATGATGCCAGTGATCGGAATCGGATATGTTTAGTAATCTTTGTTGAAATATAAAAAATATAAATTCTGTCAGAATCCATTTTGCATTTTGAAAGAATCCATTTTGCATTTTATCAGAATCCAGCCGTTTTGCCTATTTTGCATTCTATTAGAATCTATTTTGCCTTCTCAGATTCTATCAGAATCCGATTTGCATTTTATCAGAATCCATTTTGCAGTCCATTAGAATGCGTTTTGTCTTCTCGGATTCTGGTAAAATCCATTTTACATTCTGATAGAATCTATTTTGCATCCTGATAGAGTCTGTTTAACATTCTATCAGAATCCGACTGTTTTGCATTATATCAGATTCCGTTTCCTATTTTAGATTCTATCAGAATTTATTTTACCTTCTCAGATTTTGGTAGAATCCCTTTTGGATTCCAACATAAACTCTTTGACTATCGGAGCTAGATACGTCCAATTATCTTTGTTAAAATCCAAAAAAAAAAAAAAAATTGTTTGGTAGAAAATATAACATTAATTTTTATTAAAAAAATCATATAGCAATGATGGTAAAATATATATATATATATATATGTGTGTGTATTTCTACATGCCCATTCTATAAGATTATTGGGCATTTGGAGCATGCATTTTAGTTGGTGTTTTTCAAATACTTTTTGTCTTTTTTTTCTCCAAAAGTAAACCAATTTTATTTTTCATATATCAAGGTTTATTTTATTTTTTTTATTTTTTATTTTTCCAAATACTTTTCAAGTTTTTATATGTTTAACTGTCATAGTTCATTTTTATCCAACTACACAACTATAAACATTCGCTCATTTTCAATCAAAACATTTTGCAGACTCTGTAACTGGAATGTATATTTCAAGCACCCCCTAAATCATGGCTTATTAATGAAGTCAGCACAAGTCTTTGGGTGAAGAAAAAAGTAATATCAAATATTAGCATAATTTGTTTCTGCTCCACAAGGTATTTTCTGGGTGGTTATGTCTTCCATTATTACGAATTAAGAACAATACTAATATTGAAACTGATATTGCTTAGAGATGGAATATTCAAAACGAAACAATTAAATTAATTTATTAGTACCAACCAGTGTTTATTTCGGTAGATAGTATCTTGTTTCAAACTAAAGAAGCTAGCTTCAGAATTTTGACTATTTTTTTCCCTCTGACTTAACATAATTGAGATATGTGTTCATTATATGAAACTAGCATTAATCACTTTAGAGCCTATGTGACTTGATTATTTTATTGATTATGCTATTTATTATAATGTTTAAAATTTTGTACTATAATTTACTATTATTCTCTTTATAAATGCTTTTTTTGCTCTTTCTCCCATTCAAAATACTGTGAAAGCAACGAAGTATATATATTCCGCCAGGCTTATTGTTCTTTTTGGCGAGGGGTTGGAAAAAAAATTAATAAAGCATATTCCGCCAATCTATATCAAATATAATTGAAAATAATATATTAAACTAAATTATTTAGTAAAACAAAAAATTCTCAAAAAAATTTGAACATATAACTAAAACAAATAATTGAAACAATTATATAGTCATTTTTAATTTTTAATTTTGTTTCTTAGCTAATATATTAAAATAAATTGGGAAAGCTAAGTTTGAGATCTTAAAAATTTTATTGTTTGTAGTTGTTTTGTGACTAATTTTAAGGGATGTTTTGGGTGTTTAAATAATAATAAGATGAGAAAATTGTATTTAGACTAAACATAGAGGGTGTTTTGATTATTTTCCCTAAAATCTATTGGAATACTTAGTGGGCTTTGGAACTCGTACCTTTATTTAAAGAGAAAAATACTGTGAAGGACGTAATTTAGAGACCATCAATTTTGTCCAGACCGGGACATGACAATATCAGAGGTCTTCTTACGGCAAGACATGTGATGATCAACTCTCTCTTCAATGGATTTTTATTGGCAAAAAGTCTTTCACTATTGTCACGTGGAATGTTAGTGTAACTTAAATTTAGGGTTGGACATTTGATTTTTCTCTGCCGTGTCTTCTCTGCTAGCTTTATGTTAGCTCTCTACATATCAAAACATGGTAAGGAAGTAAAAAAGTTGACCACAAATTTTCCAATTGCTTTAGAATTATGAATGTGAAAGACCTCCTATGAGAGAGGAAGATGCAATATTCTGAAAATCAGAAAATACTCAAATATTGAAAAAAAAAAAAAAAACAGATTTATAGAGAAATATAATTGGCAAAATAGATCATATAAGACAGCCCCTAATTTGCTAAATTCATGATTACAAAACTATGTATAATAATACGTTTCATAATTGATGATTGGATGTGCAATCTTGTGACATGCATAAACATAGACCTTTTCACACTAATCTATGCCGTCAATCATATGTACAAAATTTCCATCTTAAATTTTGAGTTTTAAGTACTCTTATTTAAAATTTAAGATAAAAATATATCAAAATCAACTTTATCACTATCTAATTTTACAAGTTTTTTGAACTCTACTCATTCTCTTGTGATTAGTCCTTCTTTAACTCGGTGAAAATATTTTACAATACAAGAGATACTATAAGATCTATAATTATATAGGTTTTTTTTTTTCTTTTGAATAATAATATCATTGTTACATATATACTCGAATGGAGTTAAATTTAAGAGTGACAGATAACATTTTATCTTCTTTTTAAATTGTTAAATAAATCATTTCATACCATTAGGGTTACATCTAAAATATTTGATTGTCAAATACATATTTAAATGACAAATCCAAATTAAATGGAACAAATATTACAAAGCGGTTGAAACACGTTCTCTTTCAAGCAGGACAAAAAAAAAAAAAAAAAAAATTCATTGCAATACTTTTCCAATTACGATTTTGATTTATTTTGCTAATTCAGCTTTACTGCTATTTTTTTTAACACTAGAAATTCCAGAAAGAAAAAAATTATATTATTCTGGATATTTATTTAGGCAGAATCTTATCTCAGCCATCATGTACCAAATTTCCAAAGTTATAATCTTTATGATTGTTCCTTGTCAGACATTATGTGAATAGAATACAAGTCAAACGTCAGTCTAGCGAGACAAAATATAGGGATATCTAACTTATTTTTTGGGCTGGACATTTTTTTTTTCATCAGGTCATACCCACTTCCAAATTTCAATGCAATTCGGCTTATATTTTCTAAGTGTCACTAATCAAGTGGCTCATAATTTACTAAATAATACCGAGAAGCGAAAAAAGAATCAAATAATCTTCGTCTGCTCACTAGTCAATGTCATTTGTATTTGGAATAATTCCACACATATTTTGTTCTAAAACTGACAAAATGCTTCACTTTTTTCCAAATGTTGAAAATTAGGTGATCCATGATTTTAAGCATTTAGAGAAAATCAATATTAGAATATATTATCTCATTGGACGCTTGACAATAATAATAATAATAATAATAATAATAATATAGGAAGAAAAATAAAATAAATTTTCAACATTCTCGTTATTAATGAATCTACTCGTTACGAAGAGATTTTTGTAGTCTAATTAAATGAGAAACCATGAATATCATATATGTTATGAACCTAGAAGTTAGGTTATTATTTTTATTTATTTTATTTTAAATAAGATTCTTAGTATATGTTAGTTTTAATTAGTGTAGTGTGTGTTAGTGGTGAAGTGGGATCAAGTGTAATCTTTTTGTATTTAAACTTCATGAATTCATGAGAAAGGAGTGCTGAATATTTTTTCTCAAACGTTGAATTTGTGTGCCAAGTTTTGGTTCCCTCGAACGAACCATAATTATCTTGGAAGGCCCTGATTCCTTGAATAATCGGAATTTTCTCTTTAATTTCTTTGTCTTCTTTGGGTTTGTGTCAATATGAAATACAAACGAACTATTTGTTATGTTGGTTTAAACCTGTATTTTTTTTTCCCTTTAATCTTTTGGACTATCTATTGAAAACTGGTCCTAAATGGGACAGCAAGAAATTTTCATCACCTCCGATTGGAGAAAATCACGAGCGTAAAACATATTTAAAAATTAAACCACATAACAAACATCAAAAGTAACATCTTAATTACTTAGAGTTGCATTTTAATTCTTCAAGGAAATGTAGCACTGAAGATGTGAGATGTTGAAACATTGGCATGACAGTAATTTTACAAAACGACAATTATTGTCACAAACGACACTGTTCTAAGAACTGCAAGGAAGCTTTCTATTCAAAAGAGACAAATAATAGAATAATACTTAAAACAAGGACATGAAAATATGAAAACAAGCCCACATATAACAGCTGAAAAGATACCTCAGTATGTAACTTAAAAAAAAAAAAAAAAAAAACCGTTAATATGAAAACGACAAAAAATACATCAAACTACCTAAAAAAATTAAAGACATCATAAAACGACAACAAAAATTGCAAACAAAAACAACAATGAACGGAAAATACAAAAGATGAGAAATTGGTGTAAAAGTCTCACTTCAATTCAAGGAAAGCAGAGCAGCAGTTGCGGGTATAATGTTCAGAACTTGCAAAACACACCACAAATTAGAGAAAACAAACAAATTAATTAGCAGAAAATTAATCAAGTTTAGTTCTAATCAAACATTGCATTATCTTTTCGACTTGTAAAGCCCTCTGTGGAAGGTAGCATTATGAAACTAGATTGGTGAAGCCGCAAGGCATTTGAATTGCATTTTGGAACGCCGAAATCCTGAGATTTGCAGTGGAAGAGTCCAACAAAGTTGGGGTTTTGTGGTCTTTATTTTCCAAGAAAAAAATGAATTTCATTGGAACAACAAAACAATTAATCTATAATGGTATTTCCAAGTAATGTCTGTATCAAGAATTTGATTGACTCAGGGTCACCACCTTGAATTGAAGGAGGTTGTGGACGTGAGGTGGCGAATAGCAGGCGGAACTTTGTATTGTCAGGTATTAGAGGCTACTGACGGATGCTTCTTCAGTGCCGAGGTCGGAATGTTACCTAGAGATCCCTCCATTTTGCTGTTGTTCAAGCATCTTAAAGAATATGCAGGTTCTTGAAGGCAATTCGAGTGTGCCTTTTAGTTTGCCTTTGTTGACTCTTGGTTCGTTTGCTTCGACTGTGAGACTTGGTTCTGTTTAAGAGTCACATTCCACTTCTAGTAGAGGAAATCAACTTTGTTTGTTTTAGTTTTAGAAAATGGAAATTATACAGAAAGGTCAGTAGTCTAGCACGTACAATAGTATGACATCTGAAATGAAATTTGAATGCATGAACCTAAAAGCAATGAACTTGCATGTCTACTGTCCTCATCAGTGACAATTATGTGAAAACGGTAAGTCTTTTGGTTCAAATATTTATCGTCAAGAAAGCCTCTGTTCAACTTTCCTAGATGAATGTAAAATATGGTATCTGCTAAGAAGTTAAAAAAAAAAAAAAAAGATTTGAAATACAATTTACAATAAATAATAACTAAAATAAGTAGGAAATATTATACATGACACGAAACATGTAGAGAATTATAGTGAAATAAAACTTCAGATGCTATTAAGGAATATGAGGAGGTGGTTTAGCTGCAGGGCAATTGAGTTTTGAAGGATCTGTTTGCGATGAAGAGATAGATCTCGAGATAGATTCGAGAGTTTACGAGTTTATTTTGTCTTAATTTAGATCTATAATCATATGGTATATATGTACATATAAATGTGTGTCAATATATATATATATATATAAGATTTATATTATACGTTAAACAAACGCACAAACGACAGTTCCATTGAAAAGAACGTAAAATGCAAGCTCCACAACATCAGGATTCATATGACCGAATCCTCAATAAGGATTACAATTTATTTAGCACTCTTAATACAGATTCATGGAACAAGAAATTTACTAAAACGACTAGAAAGTGGTTTCATCAAAGTCACGCCTCAATGCCATGCCGATTTGATCATCAACACAACTTTTCTTGCATCTTCCTGTCACAAGAGAAAAGAAAATAATTATGTTCCATATCCTGTTTCGTTCTCATAAAGAAACAAGTATTCATAGATATTCTAGGTTGACCATCTTCCAAACTTACTCTTCCAGACTTGCCATGAGACTCTGTTTTCCTCTGCTTGCTAGTTTGACCATCTTCTCCCTCTTGAGCGAGTGCTGGTTCTACGACGTTGTCCGCCCCCGAATCTTGTGAAGAGCCAATAATCGAAGCCTCTAGTGAAAAGCACCATGTATCCCACAGATATTCTGGTCATCAGTTCGCTGCATATCCCATCATCACTAGCTTCCAGTCAATCATTCCACTCTCGTGCTCTCCATCATCTACATTTTGGTCCTGTTGTGGTTCATCCTTGGTGCATGATTTGGTTAGAGGAAAACCACGTAGTCCTGGGTTTCCACTGTAAGAATCATTGTTGAATGTATCAAATTGCTTCCCACAAGGTATTGGTCCCTCCAATTTGTTGTCGGAAAGATTTAAGACTTCAAGTTGATTCAGACCTGTTGCCAATTGCAATAAAATACGTCCAGAAAGCTTGTTTGAGGAGCGATCTAACGACTCAAGGTTGCTTAAGTTTGCGGACGAAGGAGGAATGAGACCAGACAACAATAGACAACAGTCATACAAACATTAGCTTCTCATCTCAAAGGTGAAAGGAAACCAACAATAAACAACAACAGACAAGCATGTTACAAAGACCCTTTAATTTAGTCATATGTATAACAGAGTTTTAATATACCAGGAATTCATTAATTTATACGTTCGGTAGGTTTTTAAGACATTTTTATACTATAATTATTTTTTTAAGTTACTACGTTGGGCTCAAGTCAGGACCGATTAAAAACAAAATTTATTTAATAAAAGTTATTAATTAATTGAAATTCTCTTTTGTAACTTTAGACTTTGGTTATTTTGTTTGTATACTTTTCTCATCTTCCTTTCTTGATTAAACAATAAATTCAAAGGCTTAGGTTTATTTGATCAAGTTCCATGGTCAATGAGTCATCCATTAGTAGTAGTCAACTTAATTTGTCCACATATATTTGACTACAATCCACATGTGGCACTTGAATTTTAAAAAGTAGTGAGAAGTCAATATGTCTCCTGGATTCCAATGAGAATCATTTCCTATTTCCCTTAGGATTACATGAGCAATGCATATTCAAAATTTTTTCAATCACCTTAGGATTATGACCATGAAAGACCTCCTAGGAGAGAGGAAGATGCAATGCTTTGAGAAAATACATAAAGACATATATATTGAAAAGAAAGATATTTGGAGAAATATGCATTGCTAAAACATATCCTTTAGGAGCCCCTGATTGCCAAATTCATAATTAGAAAATGAATTGGTGATATGATGATTATAACTAATCTATTCCAGTCATCATGCACAAAATTTCCGAAGTTATCTGGATGATTATAACTTCTCAGACATTTATATATTTATAAATATTTACCCAAAAAAAAAAAGTTTCAAGAAATACCAGGGAGTTACTCTTGTTTTGTGATAATCTTTCCACAGAGTCGTATTCCTCAATAAGACCTGGATGAAAAATCAGTAAAGCGTCATAAGTATTTTGAAAAACAACAACTGCAAAGCGGTAACAAGTTAGGCAGCGGATTATAATCACAGGCCATAAAATATTTACCATGACTAGGAAGCAAAAGCATGTCACTGTCAAAAACAGAGTTACACGATGAGCAATGGTAATAACTGAGCAATCAAAAAGTTTTGTCGAAGTGTTTGCTGAATTCGATTGTTGACAGCTGTGCCAACAGATGCTGTGGCTTCATCAAGCTCCAGGACCCATCTTTTCTTGAGCAGCGAGCTACAGAGGTGGGAAAACTTGCCTCTACCCCATACTCCAATTCTCTCCAAATCCGAATACCTGCAAAATTGGCATGAATATAAAGGCGAAATTAACTCCATGGTAAAAAATAAGCTTGTAGTTTGTGGAATTACTCTTTAAACCCACATGTAAAATACAGCACTCCTTCCTTCTTCCTGATCTTGTCGACAAGTCAGCACTTGTCTAGGGGCTAAAACATGAAAGAGAGACGTTAAACAATAAGCTGACAGTAGGAGATTATTTTGGAAAATAAACAAATAAACTGACCCACCCCTTGAAGTGGATCCAAGTAATTTCTTCCAGTCCTTCAAACATGGTTGGATTGTGAGAGAGTCAAGATGATTACCCATGACCTGAGACCGTGCTGGCCAATTGAGTATACGGTGATGCCATCTATCTCAATCTAACCTGCAGTCAATTTCCCACTGCCAGCCTGCACCCACAAGTGTCTCATAAAATCAGTTCCAGAATTGAGAGTTCCCTAACAGCTTATAACAATTTTGATTCGATAAATAAATTGAAAAAAAAAAAAAAAAGAGTGAAAAAGGAATTTTGCATGTAGAAAGACCATATATTTGGATTACTACGAAAATGTAGGATCCCGTTTGAACATGCTTTTATAACCCGTCTCATACCTTTCCCTGTTTGATCAGGTAGTGTTGTTCTTGTCTTTGAGCTTGCCACGCTGAATTCATCTTGACTGAGCCATGAAGGCCTTCGTATAGGGCTTATGAACTCCATCTGTACATCAACATTTCCTACGACCAAAACCTTATCCAAATACAGCACTAAAGGAAGCAACAAAAATCATTTATAACGTGGTACAAATATAAAGAGAATGGCCATCATCTTAAACGAAAACATAAAAATTGCATTAGATGGGTACTCAGACGTCTAAAACACAAACATCACGACATCCTATGATGCCCCTTCAAAAAAAAAAAAAAAAAAAAAAAAAAAAAGGCTTCCTATGAACAAAACCTCCATTGCTATTATTTAACAAGCACTCTGTTTACAGACTGTGAAACAAGAAATTATCTAAAAAATAAGATAATGGCGTCATCTAGACCCACGCCTTACTCCAGGTAGACCATTAGTTGCTCGTTATCATCCACAGTATTATCATGAACCTTCCTGTACAATAGAAAGATCCAACAACACAAAAGAAAGCAACATGATTGGAAGCCATTAGGATTTGTTATAAAAATTAAATGACCATACTTGTAACTGCAAAGACATTGTAAACTTACATTTCTCCAGACATTCAACGAGATTTTGTTTTCTTCTGCTTGCTAGTTTGATCTTCTCCTCCCTCTACTGGTTCTACGATGCCGTCCTCCTCCAAATCTTTTATAGAACCAATAATTGAAGCTTCTGCTGAAAAGCACCATGTATCCAATAGAGATTCCGATCACTAGTCCACTTGCATATCCCATCATCACCACCTTCCAATCAATCATTCCGCTGCCATGCTCTTCAACACTATCGCCTTGATCATCATGTCGTGCCTCATCATTGCTACATGATTTAGACAGAGGGAACCCACATAATCCTAGGTTGCCTCCGTATGAATCATTGTTGAATGTGTTGAATTGCTTTCCGCTTGGTATTGGGCCCACTAATTTGTTGAGAGAAAGGTTTAGGAATTCAAGCTATGTCAAATCGGCCAGTTGCAGAGGAATCTGTCCAATCAGATCATTTGAGGAGAGGTCTAACCATTCAAGATTGGTTATGTTTCCCAATGATGCTGGAATGGGACCAATCAGTTTATTTCCCGAAAAGTTCAACCCTTTTAGCGATCTGAGCTTCCCGAGGGACTCTGGAATCTCTCCAACAAAGTGATTTCTTGAGAAATCAATAGTAATGAACAAGGTTTGGATCACCATCTCAGTATAAAAACCCTTTCATTGCCACAATCACAAAATCGTAATGATAGGAAACCCCTGCAAAGAGCTCTACCAAACGCTCTCTCATGTATTCCAAGTGATCTGTGTGTGCCTCCATCATGGACACAAAATTTTGAAAATACCCTGTCAGGAGAAGACCTATGAATTCATTGTTGGAGACGTCGATAATTCTCAGCTTTTGGAAGGGAAATCTGACCTTTGGATTACTTATGGGCCCAAAAAATCGATTTGATCTTAAGATAAGAACTTGCAGCTCAGGAAGAGACTCCAACCAAAAAGGAAAGGACCCATTCAGCTTGTTGGTTCCAACGTCTAAAACCTCCAAATATTCACAATTGATCAAAGATGGAGGCAATGGCCCTTCCAATTGATTTCTTTCGAGGTTCAGAGTCGTCAAGTAGTTTCCCTTTGAAAAAGGTTAAGGAATCAGTTCGTGGAACCGATTCATCCGTAAATCTAAAACAGAGAGTCTACTAAAATTTGCAAGGCATGGAGGGATGTTCCCACTCAAATTGTTGTTTGATAAATCAAGAACTTGAATCCCACTAAGGTTGCAAAACAAAGACGATATCTCTCCAACCAATTGATTGTTTGACATTGAAAACACAACCGTGTAAGGCGGTGGAATTGGAAGATGATCTTGAAGCTGGTTGGAACTGAGGTCAATATAATTTAGGCTTTTCCATGGAATTTTCCCAACATGAGTTAAGAGGTTGTGAGAAATATTCAGAAAAAACAATGAGTTGTTTCCAACTTTCCGCAACCACTGGGGAGGAGTCCCGTTAATACGGTTGTTGGAAAGGTCCAATTCTTCTAAGTTCTCTAAACTTCTTAAAGAGTATGGGAACCTAGTAATATTGCACGAAGACAAAGCCAAGGACAGAAGGGTATTAGGCAAAGCTAATATGATGGAGTTGATAGAATCCATTGATAGGCTATTAAAAGAAAGATCGAGAGTCTGGAGATTTTTCAACTTCGAGAACTGGCCTAACTGAATGAGACCACTGAAGTTATTTGATGAAAGATATAGATATGAAAGATTCACTTGCTGAAAAATTGATATTGGAATGAGGCCCTGTAGTTTATTTGAGCTTAAATCAAGATAGACCAGAGAATTATACTGGAATTCACAAAGATGACCGGTGAATTGGTTCCACCCTAGTTCTAAAAATTGCAAAGACGGAAGGGAACATAACCAAGATGGTATTGTCCCATTAAGTAAGTTACCAGATAAGTCCAAGGATTTCAAATTCAATGGAAGAGAGCCCACTGACTGGTTTTTCAAGGAGTCACATAAAAGAGTTTTTTTTTTGTGGAGTTACTACAAATTTCAGGAAGTTGACCTTCGAAATTATTGTACCCAAGATCTAAAGAAGTAAGTTTCCCTAGGTTGAGAAAGTCCCATGGGAATTGACCACTGAAATTATTAGAAGAGAGGTACAAGGAAGTGGTTTGAGTGATGTTGCCAGATAATGCTGGCAAGGATCCAGTTAAACCACAGAAGCTAGCATCCAAATGAGTCAATTGTTTCAGATTCCTAACAAGATATGGGACATCTAGTATGAATCCTGTTCTTGAAAGTTCTAACTCTCTAAGTGGGCTGGTCCAATTATATCTAGGAAAAGATCCATTGAGATTTCTATTGTCTGATAAGATGAGCTCTTGCAGGTTTGGAAGGTGAAAAATGTTTTCTGGAAATTTCCCTATCAGTTCACTTCCACTAAGATCAAGAGACAGCAAAGGTTCTGACAAATTCATAAAGGAATTAGTCGAGATGCAAGACAAATTGACATTACTCAAGGACAATTCTTTGAGACTGGTTAAGTTTGAAATAATTCGTTTCAAACTAAAAGTCTCAGGAGTGAAATCACTATTCCCACTAAGATCAAGTGAAACCAAACTAGATAAGTAAGAGAATTCAAGAGGGACTTGGCCTGTGAAACTAGAGTAAGAAAGGTCAAGGTGAATCATACTCACAAATCTACCAAATTGGGGTGATATTTTTGAACCATGAAACTGATTAGAGGAGAGAACCAGAGTTTGGAGATGAGTGAGGAAGAAAAGACTGCTGTTGGAGTGGATAAGTCCTTGAAGTCCACTGTAGGAAAGATTAAGCTGAATGACATGACCAGACACCTCATCGCATGTGACTCCACTCCATGTGCAACAATCCCTGCTCATATTCCAAGATAGTACTGTACTGTTTGAATCAGCACAGTAATCATATGTTATGGAAAGAGAGTTATTGAAGTGGAGCAAAGCAGAGCTTTCATGGGGATGGCACAGTGGAGGAGGAGGAGGAGGAGTAAAGGGAGAGGGTGGCAATGAAGAAGAAGAGTAGAATTGAGAAGTAAGGAGGAATAGAAGGAGACTCAGCCACGGAAGAAACCAAACCATCATTAATTCTCTCAGACAAGTATAAAACCGTCAAACTTTGTTTATGGACTCTAGAATAGATATTTGGGAGAAGAGTTTGTGTGCAATGACAAGCCATACGACCATGCACATTTATAGCGTAGGAAAATGTGTGACGTCGTATTACATAATTTCCAAAGGCTACTGTGCAAACAACCGACAATAAAAATCAATAATTCAATTCCACAACCACCATATTTGGGACTCAAAAGTCTAAGCAAGGCTCACAAATTTTGACACATGTCCTGTTATAAGTCCTCATAATTTTAAAACCACTATTTTTGGGTTCAACGTTGTATTAACTTTTCAGTCATGTCTCATTAACTTTTAGATAAATTATTTAGTACCATTGTGCATAAAATGATATACCCATAAAACAATAATTTGACATATATATATTTGTCTTATTTTTTTTATTTCCCAGTATTTTTTATCTTAATCACCAGTTATATTAATAACTTAACTAAATCTTTTATATCAATAAATTAAGTTCAAATGGATATCATCTTTTTTATTTTAAAAATCGTTTTTGCATATTTAAACTTCATTAAGATTTTTTTTCCCTTAACACAAAGGAAAATATCGCTACTCAGAATGAGGAAACTTCCTCACATTTAAACATTAAAGTCAAGAAATTGGGGAGGGGGGGGAGGAACTTCATTATTCATAAACGGACTCTCATATGAAAAGATCCTAACCAAATTGCTCTCTTTTTTTTTTTTTTTTTTTTTTTTTAAATACAATGGAAACAACTAAGCAAAACCTTCATTCTTAAAATAATAATAATAATAATAATAATAAAAGAACTTCAATAGATTTTAGAAGCATGAATTACCTTCTTCAATTTCAATGTTAATAGGTGTTTTCATTTTTTTTAAATGAAGAAATTAGGCGACTGATATTAGGGTGAGATTAAGCATTTCAATAAGATTGACACTCAAAACCTTAATCCATCACACACTTAGCCCCAAACTCATTATCAAAATACAAGAAAATTAAAAAAAAAAAATTAAAGGAAACAAACCAAGATATTACAATCCCAATGGTAAATCCCATCTAAATTAAAAACCGCCCAATTAACATAAACTATCACCAAAAGGCTAAGGTGAAACTATGTTTTTGTAAGTAAGGTTCAATAATAGACCTCATTAAAAATCTTACTAGTAAAAATCAAGCAATAGAGAAAAACCTAATAAGGGAAAAAGAATGTCTTTGCTAATTAATTAACCATACAACGAAAACTTCCTAAAAAATTAAAATAAGTCCCCCAAACACATATGATCTAGGAAACCTTAAAAAAGGAGTAGAGGTAGGTTTGATAGGTGTTGAAATATATACATATATATACTTGTTGCGATATATATATATATATATCAGTATCGCAATCTATAGATATATATATATTTAATGACTTTTATTGAATAAGTGTATCACGTAAGTATAATAATGTGTAAGTATAATAATGTGAAATTGAGATTGCTACAACAACAAAAACAAAGTAATAACATGGTTTTCAAAACCAATAAGAAATTAGAAAATTGATTAGGAGCATAGAAATTATCAGAGATGTTATAGATTATGCATCAAAGTCTTTAGTGACTTGATTACCGGTGTGCCGTGTAGAAGAAGTGTATCATAAGTCTAGAGATCTTCTAACGCCACGACTTCTAATGGTCAATCTTTGTGTTGGACTTTGATGAAAAGTCACTACTGTTGAATATGGCCCACATGATTTAATTGGATCAGAAGATCATGGAGTCTTTGTAGGTCCCCCTTGTTTGCTTGATCCCACAACGAATTTTCTGGTTCCATTAAATCAATGACTTATCTTACGGGTTAGACGTCTTTTATACGAGTTACTTAGATTACGATAAAAATTCCAGGTAAATCCAACTCTAGACTTGCATTTTCTACGTCTTTAGTGTCGAGACTATACCCATGTTTGTGCAAAATATAACATTTATTGCAAGGATTTATTTCTATTTGTGTCTGTTCTTATAAGTCTTTGTAGGAGAAAGAAGTAATTACATCAAATATTAGCATAATTTGTTTCTGCCCCATAACGAAATTTTTGGATGGGTTGGGTTCGTTTGTCTCTCATTATTATGAATTTAAAAACAATCCTAACATTGAAATTGATCTTGCTTAGAGATGGAAATATTCACAACAATATAATAAAAATATATTGGTATTAGATAATATCTTGATTCAAGCTAAAGAAGCTAGCTTCAGAATTTTGGTTATTATTTTTTTCCTCTGACTTAACTGAATTGAAATACATGTTCATTATGAAACTAGCATTGATCACTTTAAAGCCTCTGTAACTTAGTGATTGTTTTATTAAATAAACATCCGAGACCAATAGTTGGCAAAAGACAAACTATGTTTCATCAATTGATCAATAAGATAGCAATGTTGGCTTAATTAAGTATGTTAAGATTTTGCATCGCAGAAAATTTGTAAATTCATGATGTAAATGATCAAAATAAGAGTTTTAAATAGTTTGCAATTAAAGTCAAAGGCCGTTGATGGTGCAAAAAAAATATATTTTAACAATAGTTTTAAAGAAAACAATAAAACTACTAAAAAAAAACCCCATTGTCAAATTATGAAGGAGAATTTTTCAAAAAAAGAAAAAAAAAAATTGTGAAGGAGAAAAGAAAATTTTTAAAATTTGACAACGACTAGAAAAATTGAAGAGTAAAAAAAATACATAAAACCCACCACACACCTTGTGTTTTCAATAAAATAAATAAATAAATAAAAAGACGAAGATTTATCATACTAAGAACTACTAATATAGAAATTCCGTGCCCTTCAAGGCAGGCGTGTTTGGAAGCTCAGCAATTTCGAGCCGTTGATGACCATGGGCAGGCTCTAGCCTAGGGATGTAAGTGGGGCGGGGCGGTTTTAAGCCGACCCACCCCGCCCCGCACAATAACCCGCCTTGCAAATACCTGCCCCATTTATATGCGAGTGCGGGGCGGGTCAAACCCGCGTGGGTCAGCGGGTACACTTGCATTAAAAAAATTTTCTATTTCTTTTTTTTTTTTTAATCTGTAAACGGGCCGAGTTAGGGGCACCTGTCCAGAATATCTATCGGCACCACCAGCTTCGACCCGTCCACCCCACAAAACGCTGCATGGAATTGAATAGATTCTCCCCCATCTTCATCGCCACCCTCTCTATCCTCTTCTCCGCCGCCGCGTCCAGCGACGGCAGCGCCGCCAGCTCCTCCACCGACATCCCGATCTTGGTAGACGACGGCGGCGCTGCGGCTACCATCTGCAGCTGTTCGCGGTCGCCGGCGTCAGGGCAGGGCCAGAGGAGGGAGACGATGGCGGAGGGGAGGGCGAGAGTGACGGCACCAAAGAAGATGAAGGAGGAGCCAGGGGACTGGACGTAGACGGAGAGGGCCTTGTCGGGAGGGAAAGAGAAGTTGTTGTGGAGGATGATGCAGATCTCGCGGACCTGGTCGTAGGAGTCGCCGAAGAAGGTGTTCATGTCCAGGACCCAGTGGAAGGTATCGATCTGTGAGAAGGAGTGTTTTGGTCTTCTACTCTTGATTTTGACGTCTACTTGCATTTAAAAAAAAAAAAAATCCAATTCGGGTGTGTTTTTTTTTAAACTATAAACAGGGCGGGTAAGGGGCGACCCGCACCTACGTTGGTCATGACCAGGCCCGTCCTGCCTCACCCCCCGCAATCCGTACAATTCAGGTAATACCTGCCCCACGGGGCGGGTACCCATTTGACCCACCCATTTAATTCCCAACTCTGGCCTATTGAAAAGCCATGCGCCGTGTCCATGGATTCTTTGTTGAAAAACTAAGGTATTGTTTGGTAATTCCAACTAAAATGGAATTTTTCATCTTAATTTTTATCTTTTTTTTAAAAGTTAACAAAATTTATAATTAATTTTTAAAAATCAGTCAATTTTAATTTAAAATTTTCATTTCTAACTAGCCAAACAAATGCAAACTAAATGAGATACATAAATACATGGGGAAAAAATTCCACTAAGAAAGAAAAATTTTGATGGGAGAAAAAAACATGATGATTCCAATTTTTATCCTTAACATGATCCCACAAGATGGTGCTATCTCTGAAGTAATCAATTTTGTATTTAATAGAGTAAGTCGCTCGTTTAAATTCTGTAGACCCTAATATTGTCATATTTAGTTTGACACTGTTAAGTGATTGGACTTTCATATTCAAATGTCCGCTTATCAAGGAATTAGCCAGCCAATACCCTTGTATATATGATTATTATTTGTTATATTTTTACATTGTGGAACTCAAGTTTTTTGTTTTGCCCTTAATAGGAGTTGCGGTCAGTCCATCTATTATATAGTTTTTATTTGATAATGATATCAATTGATGCCCCTTGGTTGCTTCCAAGGAGAAACCTTTTATTTTTCGCCTCATTTGTTCACTCATTTTGGTTATAGATTATGGTTAATCTCCTTCTTCCTAGTTTTGTTTCATCAAGGTTAGCACAAATCGGGGGCCAAAATGTGCATTACAGGGAAAGAGAGGAACGCTTCTGAAAATATGTAACAAAGTGAAAAAATGAATCATAAGCATAGAGAATATGTGTAACAACTTACGTCTCACTAAATCCATATCATATTTTACACGCACCAATCAGTTTTACAAATCATGGGTACAAATCAAGGACCATTGATCCAAAATCTAAAGCGTCTCAGTATCATTAAACGCCTGAGATATATAAGCTTTTTTGTCGAATATTCTTTATCTTTGTTAAAAAGTTGTCCAAAAATACTCCGTTTAACTTTCATGTCCAAAAATACGCTGTTTAACTTTCACGTTCAAATCTAAAGTTTTCATTTCAGTTTTTATCTTTTTTTTCTGGAAATGTCAATAAAAATTATATTATTTTTTGAAAAATCAACAAATTTCAACTCAAAAATTACGTTCTAAAACTGTATGCTAGATGGAAGCTAATATAACCAAATAGGAAACATATTTATATTTTAAGGAAACGTAGTCATATTTTATGGGTTTGTATGCTTGGGTAAGGAATTATTATTGACCACAATAGCTGACACATACACAACCACAATAGGAAATCCCAAATACCAAACCACTCATGGTATTTTCTTTAATAAATAGCGTGAGAGTGTAACTTATTATATCACAGATACCCATAACATCCCAACTAAGTAAAAAGAAAGGGGCACACTGCAAGTCTACTAGTCCAAAAAGACATTATTTAATTCATTACTCATATTAAAATATAGTCCGTTTACGAACACATGTTTAGAGGCCTTTAGCCGTCTAGCTAGCTATTGCTCATGCCCTGGCATAAATAAAGACTAGCAAAGTTTCAGAGATTTTTTTGTGCTTTAGAAAACTTTATTATTATTATTATTATTTTCGTCCCATCCTATGATTAGAACAAAAAAAAAATTGTATGTTAATTTCATTTTCATCTTGAATTATATTTGCGATGACATCGACATTTGACTTTTATGTAAATGGAGAGGAGGAGCTAACTCCCCCACTCAGTTTTATTAAAATGGAAGAAAAAAATAAAGAAAAAGAAAGACTGGAAAAATTCTTAATCTACATTCATAAAAGCCATTCTATATTACAATGACTGGAAAAATTACGCAGACAAAAAAATTGGTAAGCCCTTTACAAAATTTAGATTGAGTGATACGTTTTGCGTGTATGATGGCCACAAAAATAAGTTCTCTAAACTAAATAAAAAATTTAAAATGAAATGTTTGCTGCATATAGTTTAGCAATTAAACCCATTACATATGTATATTACAATGCAAGAAATGGACATGAAACATCTGCATATGCCAAGTGCCCACAAAGACTAAGGACTTCTTCGGCGGTTGATTATGTGATTGCGGACGTAGTATATCAGTAATGATTTTACAACAAGATTCTGAATTCGAATCTCCCATCCCCAAGTTAAGACAAAAACAAAAACAAAACAAAACAAAGTCCAGAACATAATAACTTTCTATGTACTGTTAACAAGAGATTCCTAAGATAAGATGATGGCGTCTTCGGAGGCACGACGTAGTCCAAGGCAGAGCAGCGGTTGCACCTGATCATCATCACTACTTCTCATGCACCTTTCCATACAACAGCAAACAAAAAACAAAAAGTAATAATAAAAATAATTAAAAAAAAAAAAAGATTTTTATGTCGCCAATCAAGTTTGGTTCTAAAACTGAAACAAGTAGTTAAGTAGCTAGAGAAATATTACCTTTTTTTTTTCTCAATGCTCCATTTTCCTCTGCTTTTTGTGGTCTTTGTGGTCCTTATCATCCAAGACAAGCATGAATTTCATTGGAAGAAGAATAGATTAATCTATAATGGTTTTTCCAATGTCTGTACTAAGAATTTGACTGTCTCAGGGTCACTACCTTGAATTGAAGGACGTTGTGGATGTGAAAGTGGCGAATAGCAAGCGTAACTCTGTATCATCGTGTGTTGGAGTAATGTCTATACTTTTTTTTTTTTTTTTTTTTTAAGAAAATTGAAATTGTACATAAAGGTCAGTAGTCCAGCGCATACAATATACATTTAATATATTGTCAAGAAATCTTTATTGTCAAGAAAGCCTCTGTTCGACTTTTCAGGTAGAATGTAAAATATATTGGCATCTTCTAAGGAGCTGGGAAAAAAAATTATATATCGAATCGAAATACAATTGCAACGAAAAATAATAAATAATATAACAAGAAAAAGACGTCAACCAATGGGGAAAGGATCCACTAAGAAGGGTATTGGGCCAAGCAGATATGATGGAGTTGATAGAATCCATTGATAGGTTACTAGAACAAAAATCAATAAACTCGAGATTTTTTAAATTTGAAGACTGGTCTAACCGCATGCATCCCCTCAAGTTATTTGATGAAAAATCTAACCAAGAAAGATTCACTTGCTGAAAAATGGATCGTGGAGTAAAACCTTGTAGTTTGTTGGATGCTAATCCGAGAGTAACCAAAGAAGATTATTGGAATTCGTCAATTTGAGTAGTGAATTAGTTTCTACTTAGATCTAGAACCCGCAAATACGTTAGGGAATATAACCAAGAAGGAATCGTCCCATTAAGTAAATTGTCATCCAAAGTATCAGGACTTCAAATTCAATGGAAGGACGCCAGCTAATTCCAGAGGGACTTGACCTATGAAATAAGAGTTAGAAAGGACAAAGGTAAATCATACTAACAAATCTTCCAAATTTGGGTGAAACTTTGGAACCATAAAAATCGTTGTGGGAGAGAACAAGCGACTGCAGACGAGTGAGGGGAAACAGACTGCTGTTGAAGTGGATAATACCATGAAGCCCTCTGCATTCAAGATCAAGACGAATGACATGACCAGAGACCTCATCGCATGTGACTCCACTCCATGTGCAACAATCCCTGCTCACATTCCAAAACAATGAGAATTAGCACTGTACGAAAGTTGAAAAGAATTCCCGAAGTAGAGGAAAGCAGAGCTTTCATGGGGATGACACAGTGGAAGGTCAGAAGGAAGGTGAGAAGAAGGTAGAGCAGATAATAAAGAGTCGATTGGAGAAGTAATTAGGAAGAAGAAAAGGAGACCTAACCATGAAAGGAATACCATCATCATGATTTTGTTATTGTTTTGTGGAATGACATTCTATGCGACAATTTATAGGCGCCCAAGCTAGAAGGAGTACATATGATCACAAGGTATTGACGAAAGCTTCTTCGTGGCAAACTTATATTCCTGTATGTTTTTTATGGGACTTTTATGTTCCTCTACTAGTCTGATTGTGGCTTTTTTGATATGTTTGATTGCTATATCCGTCTCAATGTAAGATCAGTTCACTCGCTGTGATGTTTTGATTAAGACATAAATGACAACCATTTGATTTATAATGGATTATATAAACAAATAGGTTTTTTTTTTTTTTTTCATAATTCATTGGTTTTTAATATGAAAAGCATGAATATTTATCAATTTAATATTTTATGATTTGTTTATTATTTAGTATGAACAATCATCTTTATAATTAATGTTTTATATTTATTATAATTACTTTGATATTTATAACTAATTTTGGTTTATTATTGTGTCAACAAAAAATACTCATCATTAAAATTAAAAAACAAAAAAAAGGAAAATAAAAGAATCAGTAAAAAAATACAATGATGTCAACTACAATAAAAGGGTAAAATAGGTACTACATACATTTATTTCTTAAAAAATAGACATATATATATAATATTGTTAAAAAATGAACATATTTCAAAACGGAACTCTAAAAATAAACCTTTTGTGTAATTATTTCTTATTATTATTAGCATTATTATTTAAGGAAAAATAAAAACTTGGCATAACTATTTCTTTTATCTTTCTTATCTCACTTTATCACAAAAACTTTGTGATCACATGGCACACATGAAAAATCATAGCAATTTCTAGAATAAATGGGTAGTCACCCATTTTAATTTCTCATGATCCTCTTGTCACTATTACATAAAAACATTCTTAAAGGTAAATTTATAATTTATACTCTCAATTAAATTTGGAGAATTAAATATGGTCCAGATGAAATCCGGTCCACACGATTTATTTGAAAAGTCATCAGCCAATCGATCGGAAGATGAAATCTTTATAGATGAATATGGTCCCATTGTTTGCTTGATGCCACAATGAATATGGTCCACAATGCTATTTGCTCCGGAACTACTTTTAGGCAGGAAGTGGGATGCCACCGAATTAAGTGAAGCAGATAAGGCAAGTTTCTATTGATGCTTATGCAGCGTACTCCATTTGCATTGATTTTTGGTCAGCGGTGTATGATTAGCACTAGGTTATGTTTATAATTACGTCCTTTGAAGTGTCATTATCACCATATTGCGTCATCTTTAGAATTATTAATTAATTTATGTTGCCAATGTATTTACTCAAATGATATTTTGCATTTCTCTACCATTGCCAAAATTTCATTTTAATTACAATTGAATAATGCATAACACAAACCGAGAAGAGCAACATATATGTACAAATTTTATGTTCACAAAAAAAAAAATTATAAAAAATAAAAGAAGTACACACACCCACATATATATATATATATCATAGTAAGAATTACCAATTAGTGGATATAAATTCTCTACCTTTTGAGGCCAAATCGGTAGGAAGCTCGGCAATTTGGGGCCGTTGATGAACATTGGCGAGCTCCGGATCAAAGAACCAAGCGCCGTGTCCATGGATTCTTTGGCTGACTCCAAACTTCAAGGCTAAAGTGTGTCGAGGATATATACATATATATATATATATATATATTTATATAAAGAGATAGAAGGGGATAGAGTGAGAGAAAGAATTGCAATTGGTGGGTTTTGAAAATCGGAACACATGTATGTTAGAGAAAGCTCTGCCTTGTTTGGTGAAGCCAAGTTCATCAATGACAAAAGTTCCGAAAAACGACAATGAAAAGAAAAACGACAAACGGAAAAAGAAACATCTGCAAAAACGACATGAAACAACTATTTCATTAAAGACGACAACATGCTGGAAAACGACAACAACAAGAGAAACAGTTGGGAAAGCATGAACGACAATTTTATTACACAATAACAACATCCTTGAAAACGACAGACAACTGAAAATAAAAGACAAAAAAAAAAAAAAAAAAAAAAGTTCAAAACTGTCGTCGGTAACCAACAACTGAAAATAAAAGAAAAAAAAAGGGTTCAAAACTGTCGTCGGTGACCAAAAAAATAAAAAATAAAAAATAAAAACCTGGAATTTCTTGATTTTTTTTTTTTTTTGAGTAAGTGATTTATAATAAAAAAAATGAAAGGATTTAGAGGTAAATAACATTTTTTAAAAAAAGGTTATTTAACAAATGACCGAAATATTTAAGAATTAGTTAGAATGCTCATTTTTCAAATGGTCAATTAATTTTCTTAAATGATCAATCAGTGATTGATCATTTAATATCATTAATTTAGTAAATCAGTAATTGATTGTAATCAATCATGGATTGATCATAACATAAATCACCTTTTAAGTCGATCATTAATTGATCAAATCTGGAAAAAAAAAAAAAAATACAATTGGTTATTTTTCTTAATAAATAAAAGTTCGGCCATTATTTGATTAGGTGATCAAAATAAGCCACTGATCTAATTTTCCAAAAATTAGTCCTTTGTTTAAGCTTAAAAAGAAAGGTTGTGTTTGAGAGAGCTCAATATGACGACCTTTTATAGCATTTAAACAATTCATATTTATAATTACTCCCTCTCTATCCAAAAAAAAAAAAAAAAAAAAAAAATTCTTATATCTTTGAGGAAAATGCTTTAATTCTTTTTTACATGTATTAACCAATATAATGACAAGTTCTTATATGACATACGAAATGAAATCTGAATGCATGAAGCTAAAGACAATGAACTCGCATATATAATGTTTCGTAGTGACAATTATGTGAAACTTGTAGTTTATTTGGTTCAAATATATATGTTGGAAAAAACACATCAAAGTACGCAAAATACAAACAAAATCATAGATGACGATACAATTGAACAAGAACTAAAATACAAACTCCACAACATCAGATTTCCTATGATAGAATCCTCGTAAGGAATATAGTTTATTTAGCACTCTAAATACAGAACAAGAAATTAACTAAAACGACGAGGTAGTGATTTCATCAGAGTCATGCCTCAATCCATGCCAATTTGATCATCAACACTACTTTTCATGCATCTTCCTGCCACAAGAGAAAGGAAATAGTTATGTTTCGGATAATGTTTGGTTCTTATATGCAAACAAGTATTTATACTGCAAAGTCATTACAAACTTACTCTTCTAGACTTGTCAAGAGACTCTGTTTTCCTCTGCTTGCTAGTTTGACCTTCTCCTCCCTCTTGAGCGAGAGCTGGTTCTACGACGTCGTCCTCCTCCAAATTTTTTGAAGAACCAAAGATCGAAGCTTCTGTTGAAAAGCACCATGTATCCCACAGATATTCCGATCACCAGCCCGCTTCCATATCCCATCATTACCACCTTCCATTTAGTCATTCCACTCTCGTGCTCTCCATCATCATCATCAGCTTGGTCTTGTTGTGCTTCATCATTGGCGCATGATTTGGAAAGAGGAAATCCACATAATCCCAGGTTTCCACCATATGAATCGCTTTTGAATGTTTCAAATTGCTTCCCACGAGGTATTGGTCCTTCCAGTCTATTGTTGGAAAGATTTAAGTCTGCAAGTTGATTCAAATCTGCTGCTAATTGCGCTGGAATATGTCCAGAAAGCTTGTTTGAGGAGAGATCTAGCCATTCGAGATTGCTCAAGTTTGCCAGCGATGGAGGAATGAAACCGAACAACTTGTTGTGAGAAAAATTCAGTCCTTTGAGTGAATTGAGCTTTCCAATCAACTTTGGAATCTCTCCTGTGAAGTTATTGCTTGAGAAATCAATGGACATGAACATCTTTTGGATTTTTGGCAGCTCAATGAAGTTTCCTTTGATTGTCAGTGTCACAGAATAGTAGGAGCCACCTTCGGGGTATTGTCCGATGTATTCCAAAACATCTGAATGAGCACCCATCATGGCCATAAAATTCTGAAAATATTTTGCCGGTAAAAGACCTGTAAATTCATTTTTGGAGAGGTCCATGATTCTTAATTTGTGAAAGGGAAATCTCACTTCAAGATTGCTTATTGGACCATGAAATCTATTAGATTTCATGATAAGAACTTGAAGCTTTGAAAGAGATGCCAACCAATGGGGAAAGGATCCATTTAGCTTGTTGTTCCCAACATCCAGAATTTCCAAATTTTCACAGTTTTGCAAAAAAAGGGGCAATGACCCTTCCAACTGGTTTCCATGAAGGTTCATGATCCTCATGGAGTTTCCCATTGTTACTCTTGAGAGTCCAGAGCATGGAGGAATGCTCCCAGTCAAATTGTTGTTTGACAAATCAAGGGTGTCAATCCAAGTAAGGTTGCAAAACAAAGAAGGTATCTCTCCAACAAGTTGATTGTTTGAGATTGAAAATTGATAAGTTGAAGGTGGGGGAATGGGAAGATGACCTTGAAGCCGGTTGGAGCTTAGGTCAATATAAAGTAGTTCTTTCCATGGAATTTGCTCCATATGTGTTAAGAGATTGTGAGAAATATTGAGAACCAACAATGAATCCTTCCCAACATTCCAAAACCATTGGGGAACAATCCCTTCAATTTTGTTGTTGGAAAGGTCCAAGAGTACTAAATTTTCAAAGCTTCTTAAAGAGAGTGGGAACTCACTGATGTTGCATGAAGACAAATACAAGTATTGAATGGTATTTGGCAAAGTAGATATGATGGAGTTGATGGAATCCCTTGATATGCTATTAAAAGAAAGACCAATAGAGTTGAGATTTTTTAACTTTGAAAACTGGTCTAACCACGTGGATCCACTCAAGGTATTTGATGAAAGATCTAAACTAGAAAGATTCACTTGCTGAAAAATCGATCGTGAAATAAAGCCCTGTAGTTTGTTAGATGCTAATCTAAGAGTAACCAAAGAAGAATATTGGAATTCGTCAATGTGACCAGTGAATTGGTTGCTACTTAGATCTAGATCCTGCAAATATGGTAGAGAATATAACCAAGTAGGTATCGTCCCATTAAGTAAGTTATTAGATAAGGACAAGGCTTTCAAATTCAAGGGAACAGAACCCAATAACTGATGTCTTGGAAAATCAGTTATTTTTGTGGAGTTGTTGCAAATGTCAGGGAGCTGACCTATGAACTTATTCCCGGAGAGATCTAAATGAGTCAATTTCTCTAGATTAAGGAAGGACCATGGGATTTGACTACCAAAATTATTAAAAGAGAGGTCTAAGGATGTGATTTGTGTTAAGTTGCCAGGCAATGCAGGATATGATCCTCTGAAATTGCAGGCTCTGAGAATCAAACTATTCAAAGACTTCAAAGTTTTGGTAAGATATGGTAAATCTATCCAAAATCTAGTTGCAGAAAGATTAAGATTTCTCAACTGACTACTCCAATTATATTGAGGAAATGAACCACTGAGATTCCCATTGTAACTTAAATCGAGCTTCTGAAGTCTTGGAAGGTGAAAAATATTTTCTGGAAACTCTCCTGTTAGTCCACTCTCACTAAGATCAAGAGATGTACAGATTCATAAAGGAATTAGGTGAAGCAAAAGACATGTTGACATCACTCAATCTCAATTCTTGAAGACTAGTTAAGTTCGCAACAATTCGTTTCAAACTAGATGTCTCTAGTCTCAAATCAAAGTTCCAATGAAGATCAAGTGTAACCAAACTAGACAAGTAAGAGAACTCAAGAGGGAGTTGGCCAATGAAATCGGAGTCAGAAAGGTCCAAGTGAATCATATTAGAAAACCTACCAAATTGGGGTGAAATTTCAGAACCATAAAGATTATTAGAGAAGAGAACAAGTGATTGGAGATGAGTGAGGAGGAACAAACTGTTGTTGGAGTGGATGATGCCGTCAAGCCCACTGCAGCCAAGATCAAGCCTAACGACATGACCAGAGACCTCATCACATGTGACTCCACTCCATGTGCAACAGTCCCTGCTCATATTCCAATACACTGTACTATTAGGATTAGTAATTCCATACCAATAAGAACAATAAGAGAAATTAGAAGTACGATTTGTTATGGAAAGAGAGTTCTTGAAGTGGAGCAAAGCAGAGGTTTCATGGGGATGGCACAGTGGAAGATGAGAAGGAAAGTGAGAAGAAGGAAGAGCAGATGAAGAGTTGAATGGAGAAGTAATAAGGAAGAAGAAAAGGAGACCCAACCATGCAAGGAATACCATCATCATGATTTCAGTGAGAAATTAAAAGAGAATGTATTCTTAAAGTTGTGTGGAATGATATGCCATGCGACAATGCATATTTATAGGCACCCAATCTATGATGACTAAAAGAGTACATATGATGACTAGGTATTTAGAATATTTAGAATAAAGCATATTCCGCCAGGCTTTTTTTTTTTTTTTTTTTTTAACCATATTCTAGAAACTTATTTCATGACAAATTTTGTTCCTGTCTGTCTTTTATATGGGAATTTAATGGTACTCTACTAGCCTTATTGTGGCTTTTTTGGTATGTTTGTTTGCTATGTTGGTCTAAGTATAATATCATTTTACTAGCTATGATGTTTTGTGGGATAGATTTTGTAAAAATTTCCTAGAAATTCAAAAACCTTATAGAAGTAAAAACAGAATTTTAATGTGAGAATGTGGGATTGCCGATATAAATGTACCAAGTATTAATTGTTGGATCACTTGCAGGATCACTTGGGTTATTAATTTATGTTTGTTTATTTTTAATTTTTCCTTCCTCAATGGTAGTGCAATAATTTGTCCCATCCAACCTCTGATTTGTGTTAATCACCTTTACCATGTGGACCAACTTAAAATTTGATTTGAGCGGAAAAACAACAGTTAAAAATGATCAAATTTAGAAGATTTCTTTATTTTTTGATTTCCGAATTAGTTGAAAATCAATAACCAAAAAAAAGTTGACATGCTATATTATTATTTTTTTTTCAGCAAGCAAAATTCATGAATGTACTTCATTTTCAAATATATATAATTTCTGTTTTTTTTAACCATACTCCGTGTAATTTGTTTAACTATGCATAAATATGAATGTACTTATATTTATAAAACAATATCATAAACTACAATAGGTAAATAAAAACCATAGCTCAATTATATACTTTTAGGAAAAAAAAAAGGGGGGGGGGGGTGGGGTGGGGTAACAGTCATACGAACATCGGCTTCTCATGTCAAAGGTGAAAAGAAACCAACAATAAACAACAATAGACAAACATTTTACAAAGACCCCTTAATTTAGTCATTTATATAACAGAGTTTTAATATATTAGGAATTCATTAATTTATACGTTCAGTGGATTTTTAAGATATTTTTATACTATAATTATTTTGTTAAGTTATTGCGTTGGGCTCAAGTCAGGAACGATCAAAAACCAAATTTGTTTAATAAAAGTTATTAATTTAATTGAAATTCTCTTTTGTAACTTTAGACTTTGGTTGTTTTGTTTGTAAACTTTTCCCATCTTCCTTTCTTGATCAAATAATAAATTCACGGAATTAGGTTCATTTGATCAAGGTATCATCCATTAGTAGTAGTCAACTTAATTTGTCCATATATATTTGACTACAATCTACATGAGACAATATGTCTCATGGATTCCAATGAGAATCATTTCCTATTTCCCTTAGGATTACATGAGCCATGCATATTCAAAATATTTTCAATCACCTTAGGATTATGACCATGAAAGAGCTCCAAGGAGAGAGGAAGATGAAATGCTCTGAAAATCAGAAGATACATAAAGACATACATATTAAAAAGAAACATATTTGGAGAAATATGCATTGCTAAAACATATCCTATAGGAGCCCCTGATTGCCAAATTCATAATTAGAAAACGAATTCAATATATGCATAGAGGAAAACTGAGCCATTTCATTCATCTAAAATGAGATGGTTACTACTCATGGATGAGTATTCGTTTCATTCAAATTTCTAGGTTCAACTCATGGAGATCGTTATGAAAGACTTTCAATAAATGCATAGATTTTTACTAAAGACTTTCTTATCAAGCAATTTATTATTTTGACAAAGAAGGATTCCAAAACTTATGACTTTTTGTTCTAATCATATCGTGTTTAACGCGGTTTTATGAAGAGCATATAACAAGAAAGATGATGAATAAAGAGATTAAGAACGAAATAGATAGATACAACATTGATGACCATTTCATCTTAGATTCTCGTAACTTGAATTTGAATAACCAAAGGATGAAAACTTCTTTTGATCATGGAGGAAAAATTCGGACACTTTAGAACGAGACTAAGCGCGCATTGACAATAATGAAACCTGCTCTCATCCGTAATGTATCTTATCAATTAACTTAAATTAAATTGGTTCGATGTCCCATCAATTCATGACTTATAACAGCAATACTAGACTTCGTGACAGGTCTTGTTGTGGCCTCTCAATTTTGATGTAATATTAATTATGGATCAAATTTATTTCATTATACTTGCTCCACAAGATATAAAAATCGTTGGCCCATATTCTTGTTTATTGTTCTTATTAATCATTTATTATTATCACAATTTCTATCTTTACAAAACGTATCGTACTGGGTTGGGTTAGATTGAAATTGGTTGTCACAATCTTAATATTCAAAGTCTTTTTATATCCAAATTAAAGCTTCAATTATGTAAATAATCACAGTACACTAGAATCAACACTAAAATCTTTGAAATTAGACAAATAAAAACAATATAGGAACCACATGATGAAGATAATAAATTTTTACTCCTCCGTGTATGGCCATAAACAATCGGAGCATTTTCTTCTTCTAATGCTTGCAGTGAAAAAGAAAATCACTACATATCAGTTTTATACAAGCAACAAAAGTAAAACATCAATAATCTTGTCAAAAAATGCAGTAAAACAATAATAAAAGGGCCTAGAAACATCCAACTCGCGTCAAGTCCTATTAAGTGACTCGAAATTCTCTCAAATTGTTGAAGTGATTGACTCTGATTCATTGTTAGTGTAAACGGAAGAGGCTAGTGTTTTAGATATTAATGTACGCTTAGCTTCTCGTTGTTGGCTCTTATAATGTAAATTTGTTGGTTTCAATCTCTATTCTCTGCAGGTGTTTTAGTGATGACTATTATGATACCGATAAGAATCCAGAAAAAACCAACTGAAAGACGAAGCTTTTGGAGGAAATGTTGCGGCAGCTATTACGTTTTTGCATGAATATGTTACGTAGTTTGTTGGCCCAAAACACACCACTACTTAATGTTCATCATTGTCCAGAAACTTACAGCTGAACATTAATACCCCAAAAAAAAAAAAAAAAAAAAAGGTTCTTCTTCAGCCCTAGTTCATTTCTGGGGGACTAGGCCAATGAAATCTTGCGCATCTTCGTTTGGATCATGCGTCTATTTTTGAAAAGAAATTTTTTTTTTTTTTTTAATTTGAAAGTCTTTTCATTCTGAGTATAAGATAGTGTTTGGATGTCCAAAAGTTTTCCTTTTGAAAATAAAAAGTTGTATGGAATGAGAAGAATAGTGTTAAGAATAGTGTATTATGAGAAGATTTCAAAAAGATTCATTTTCTTTTTTCAAAAGGGTACTATACAATGTAAGTTTAAAAATAAAATAGTTTTCCTTTTTCAAATGAGAGAACGATGAAAAAAGTTAAGAAAAAACAATCTTTTGGAAAAATTTTCAATTTTGAAAATTAGATATGTCATCCAAACATAAGGTAAATAGTCTATTTATGGCATGACTTATTTTTATAAATAAATGGACAGCTCCTATTCATTGAGGGCATGAAGGGCAGTTACGTTCAAGGAAACTAAAAAGTTTGACTAAGGGACTACCGTTTGCATTTTTTTATAAATTTATTTTGATGCTTTAAAACGGAAAGTTTTTGTTTTTGTTTTTGTTCTAGTTTTGTTTTGCTATTTTTGCTAGTGAAGTTTTTCTTATTTTCTCGCAGATCAAATTTTTGTTTCATCTTAATTTTGCAACGGTTGGGATCAATGATACATCAAGTGTTATATCCAATACCATATAGTATCCAGGAATGTAAACTTCAGTTATTGTGAATGTAAATTTCAGTTTCTAAGAATTTATATAAAAGGAAATGTAGTTAAAGTGAATATAAATTCCCTTTATTTTACATTTCTTTTTACATGAATTCACATTTGTAATATCTTAAGGTCACATTTACAATAGTTGAAACTCACATTATTGCCGAATACCATCCACTACCAAATATAGGACCAACCTTGATAGAATTCATATTGATTCATACCAAACTTGATATAAGACCAACCCTTAATGGTGTATTCTAAGTTGCACTTAAAAAAAATATTGACTTTTTTAGAGTAATATATGTTCACTTGATATACTTAATAAACTACAATTCATATTCAATTTTGGTCCTCAAACTACCACCTCAATTACTAAATTTATACGTTAATGTAACTATTATTTTTACGTGAAATTTAGCTAGCTAGCATTAATAGTAAAATTTGTAGTAATCATTTTAATATTTTTATTAGTTATTAGAAAATTCAAAACGTACTCAGACCTTATAATCTTTTTGACTCCAAATTTGTACCAAAAAATCATATTTTTTGTTTTTCTTCTTCGACTAATTAAAGTAAAAGTAAAAATTTTGTCAAACAAGCTCTTAAGTCTTCTTACATTAAGAGCCTGGGATATCGTTGTCCAAGTCTTCTTACAGCAAGGTCTTAGAATATACTTCTCTCTTTAAATATCATTTTGCAGGAGATCTCGAAATCAGATTTAGTCAAGTAATGATGATTTTGATTCATTCAACATGCTCCATTTTTCCAGCTTCATAAATATTACAATTGGAAAAGATGACCCATTGTTATGACAATCATCCATTCTTAAAAGAAAAAGGGTAGGGTGTGAAGTTTCATATTATTTGGGGGTGGATTTAGGTGATTGTTTATAAGAAACCACTTCCTAATGATATAAGGTTTTTTGAGATAAAAACCAAAAGCAAAACTATGCGAAATAAGGCCCAAAATTGGCAATATCTTACCAAATATAAGCATAGTCATTTTAAATGATATTAGAGCTTATAACCAACTTCAAGTGTGACCAAAGATTATGTTGAGCCCCAAAAGAAAGGGTGATTGTGACAATATCAATCCATACAAGTAAAAGGATAAAATGTGTAATTTCCCATTGTTGATGGATAGATATATGTGATAGTTTATAAGTAAATAGATTATCTTTTAATATTATGGGACTGTTTTGGGATGGAGCCTAATAACAAAACCATATGAGCGGCCAATATTATACTAAAAAAATAAAATATATGGGTTGTTGTAATTATTGTATAACACTACGTTTGAAGAGTCACCACTCACAAAAAGGTCCACAAGAATAAATGAGGAGATCTCACAATCAGATTTAGTCAAGTACTGATGACTTTGATTCATTCAACATGCTCCATTTTTCCAGCTTCATAAATTAGGTGGTCCAATATGGTTTAATATATGATTTGGAAGTGTATTCGTTTAGGTCACGCGGTTTACTTGACTACATTAATTAAAAGAATTGACATTTTTCCTTGTTGCAAATATGTTGGCTATTCCACTAGGAAAATAATAATAAAAAGAAATAAAAGTTGGGCCATTCTGGTAAACGAAAAATTAACCAACACGTTAAAACGACAACAAAAAATGAATTTTCGGGCCGTTGATGAACGTGGATTTCAAAGACATCCACGTGAAATGTTATACAAGTTCATAATTTAAGTCTATCAAGTCAGCGATCCAAGTCTTTGCAAGGAGATAAAAGAATATCATTAGAGAAAAATAGAGAAATAGCCATAATTTGGACACCTCCATGTAATTTTACCCACTCTAATATCAAAACTAATAATTTTGCCATTTCATTTTTTTTTTTATATTTTCCTCTAGTTTTCAATTTTAAATTCCCATTTTATCCCACTGCATATATTTGTGTTTTCAAATGCACTTTTTCATTTCCATATTTTTTCTGACTTCAGTTCTCTTTCTCTCTCACAATCACAGTCCTCTCTCTTCTCTCCCTTTCTCTCTCATCGCTCTCTCTGTAACGACCTTACTTTTCGGACCGTTAACTAACTTACTTATTCTTAATTCATTTAGTCTTAACATTTATTTATATTAGGTTCCAAAAATATAGATTTTTTTTATACAGATTATATTTGTACTTGAAGAGTTTAATAAACTAGAATTTTAACTAGAGAAATTGAAATTTCTAAATAAAAATATCTTATTCAAATTTGCACTTAAATAACATTTAAAAAACTATAACGTCATGTGAGTTAAAAGAAAAGATTATAAAGTCATTTTCTCTTAAGTACTCTTACTAGTTCAATAGTACCAAAATATTTAAAATCATAATTATAAATATAGTCGATACAAAATAATTTAAGAAATCTAAATATGGAAATTAAGTTTGTGGTAGTATCCCACTCCCTTCCTTCATCACCTCCGCACAGCTTTGTCAATCTAGAAAACATCTAAGTGGTAAGTTGTCTTCCCGTGTTACCTACAGCACGAATACTCATGTATGAGTTTTTGCTCAGCAAGTACAAACAACACCTCACAAAACAATTTCATGAAATCATTTCATTATATATAACAACATGAATATTTAAAATACATGTGATTTATACGTAACGATTAATCTATTTACTTTATTTCCCTTTTTCTTTATTTTATTAATTAATTTACTTATTCTTTCGGCTGATGCCACACAGCCAGCCTTTACCGGCTTTCCTCGGCCGTGGGCTTTCATCCAACAGCTGGCCCAATGGGCCTAGTTTGTGTTGTTTCCGTGTATGGCATTTCATGCCGTACACATACACACATACACATATGTTCACATTATTGCATTTCATTTTTTTTATTATTAGTATTATTATTTAATGATAAATAAAAACTTGGCACAACCATTTCTTTTATCTTATTTATCTCATTTTATCACAAAAAACTTTGTGATCACATAATACACATGAAAAATTATAGAAATTTCTAGAATAAATTGGGTAGTCACCCAATTTAATTTCCCATGATCCTCTTGTTATCGTTATATAAAAACATTTTTAAAAGTAAATTTATAATTTATATTGTCAATTAAAATTGGAGAATTAAATCATAAATTTTTGAAATGTTACAAAAATATGTATACAGACATACAGAACTATAGTAGGAAATCACAAATACCTCCCAGCTAAGATAAAAAGAAAGGGACAATTGCAAGTCTTCTAGTCCAAAAATACTTGTTTTAATTCATTAGTACTCAAATTAAAATATAACGATTTCAATCAATATTTCGTTTAGTAACTCATGTTTAGAGGCTTAAAACCATGGCGATGCGTTGCTTTCCAAACTTTGTTCATATTTTTGATGATCTCGGTACTACTATTTAGGAATTGACATTGCTGGTGTGTAGTAAGCAATTTGTGTGCAATTTTGTGAGTGGGAATTGAGAGAAGGGAATGAAAATTGTTCCTTCTGAAGCTTTTAATTGCTCTTCTTCTGTCACCCCATCTCCAACAAACCAAATCTATGCATACATATTAATATTGACTGAAAAATCATTTCCAATTTGTGTTAGAACTCCTTCTAAAAATGTTTCTGAATGTAGTTTTATTTGTAATTATATTTTGATTCTCTTTCTCTCTGTAAATGCTAAAGTATTAACGTTAGAATACAAACAACTTTTTTCCTCTGTAGTTGTTACGTCATAAATAATCTCAAATTACGTAATTTTATTCATAAATAATCTCTTTGTAAATGGAGCGGAGGAGCCAACTCCGCCACTCAATTGTATGGAAATGGAAGGAAAAAAAAAAAAAAGAAAAAGAAAGACTGGAAAAATTGATAATCTACATTCATGAAAGCCACTCTATATTACAAGGACTGGAAAAATTACGCAGAAAAAAAAAAAAAAAAAGAAAAAAAAGAAAAGATGACCCCTTTACAAAAATTTATATTGAGTGAGATATGTTATGCGTTTGTGATGGCCCCAAAAATAAGTTCTCCAAACCACATAAAAAAATTCAAAATGGCATGTTTGGTGTGTATATTTTACCAGTTAAACCCATTACATATGTATATATATTACAGTACAAGAAATGGACAAGAAATATCTGCATATGCCAAGCGCGCACAGACAATGTATTTCTTGGGCGGTTGATAACGTGGTTGCAGGAGTAGTATATAAGTAATTTCACGTCTAACTTTACAATAAGGTTTTGAATTAGAATCTCTCACCCCAACTTAATATATATATATATATATATATATAAATAAAAATAAAACCAAAAACAAAAAAACAAAAACAAAAACAAAAACAAAACGAAACGAAATGAAAATTTAGAACATAGGGACTTCCTACATACTTTAAACAAGAGAATACTAAGATACGATAAATCCAAGGCAGAGCAGCAGTTGCACCAGATCATCATCACTAATAATGCACCTTCCTATATAGCAAAAAAAAAAAAAAAAAAAAAAAGATTATTATGTTGCTTATCAATTGGTTCTAAAACTGAAACAAATAGTTGGGTAGCTAAAGAAATATTATCTTTCTTTTCTCAAGGCACCTGTTTCCTCTGCTTGCTAGTTTCTTCTCTGGCCACTTTAGGGAGCGATTGATATATGCCGCGGTTCTCAACCAAATATTTTGAGAGACCAGTGATCAACGCTTCTAGTTAAAAAGACCATGTATCCGATAGATATTCCGATCACCACTTCACTTCCATATCCCATCATCACCGCCTTCTGATTAATTTCACCGCCTTCTGATTAATTGTGTCATTGAAGCTATGCCTCGGTCCGGAGCATAGCAGCAGTTTTACCTGATCATCAACAACAGCAGAACACACAACCACAAAGCTAAGCAAAAAATCATAATTTTATTTCTAAAATTAAGCTAGTTTTTATTAACTGCAAAGACATTACAAGCTTCCTTTCCGACACTTGTCATGAGACTTTGTTTTCCTCTACTTGCTAGTTTAATCTTCTCCTTCCTCTTGAGTGAGCTCTTGTTTTACGACGTTGTTTTCTTTCAAATCTATTATGAAACCAATAATCAAAGCTTCTACTGAAAAGCACCATTTATCCGGTGGATATTCCGATAATCACTCCACTTCCATATCCCATCATCACCACCATCCGATCAATCATACCATTATCGTTGTGCACAACTTCATCACCTCCATCTTGATCCTTTGGTGCTTCATCATTTGTGTATGAGAGTTGCTTTCCCTCTGCCTGCTCATCCTAAAAATGCAGCTCCTCATTCCTCGACTGAAAGTGCATGTGCATGTGCGGAGCATATCGAACCTGATCACAAATCAAAATCATAAACTCAAACAACTCTTAATACAATTCAGGAATATCTTTGGTGTGGAAACACAAGAACAAAAATACATGTTTCTTAAAAAAGTTGCTCTTTTAGTCCACTTACATCCTCTGTTTTACTATCTTGAGTACTTGAATGAATTTTTAATAGCCCCTGCAAATGTTCCAACTACCAAGAAAAAATAAAATTTGGTGGATTGCCGTGCTATCATGACACATGAATGGTTCATTATCTCAAAAAAATTTGTAATATTTACATCAGCAAAATCATAGATATTGAAAAACCACATATTTGGATTACCTCGAAAGGTAGGATCCTGATTGAATATGCTTCTAGAACCCCTCTCATACATTTCCCCATTTGATCAGGTAGTGTTGTTCTTGTCTTTGAGCTGCTGACTCTGAATCCATGGTGACGGAGCCACGATGGCCGTTGTACAGGGCTTACAAACTCCACCTGTACATCATGATTTTCTACAACCAAATATAGCAGCTAGGGAAACAACAAAAGCATTTATAACGCGATACAAATATAAAGACAATGCATGGTGACCCTTCGCGTTTTATTGGTGTCTAGCCTTTGGATTACTTATGGGACCAGCAAATCTATTAGATCTCAGAATAAGAACTTGTAGATTTGGAAGAGACTCCAACCAGAAGGGAAAGGATCCATTTATGCTGTTGTTTCCGACATCTAAAAGTTCTAGATTTTCACAATTGAGCAAAGATTGGGGCAAGGACCCTCCCAATTGATTTCCATGGAGGGACAGAGTACTCAAGTAGTTTCCCTTTGCAAAATTTGAAGGAATCATGCCATGGAACCTATTCATCCGTAAATCTAAAACAGAGAAACTGCTGCTAAAATTCCCAAATAAGCAAGGAAGGATGTTCCCACTCAAACTGTTGTTTGACAAATCAAGGATTTCTAGCTCACTAAGGTCACAAAACGAAGCAGGTATTCCACCAACCAATTGGTTGTTGGAGATTGAATATGTTAAAGTTGAGGGTGGTGGAATTGGAAGTTGACCTTGAAGCCGGTTGGAGCTAAGGTCAATAGCAAATAGGAATTCCCATGGAATTTTTCCAAAATGAGTTAAGTGGTTGTGAGAAACATTTAGATAACCGAATGAATCCTTCCCAACATTCCACAACCACTGGGGAACTCTCCCTTCAATTCGGTTGCTGGAACCACTAACTGATCATGTTTTGAAGAGTGACATAAAAAAGTTCTTTTCAAAGAGTTGCTACAAATTTCAGGGAGCTGGCCATCAAACTTATTGCCTGAAAGGTGTAAAAAATTTAGTTGCTCAAGATTGAGAAAATCCCAGGGGATTTGGCCTTCAAAATTGTTAAAAGAGAGGTCCAAGGAAGTGATTTGAGTTATGTTTCTGAGAAATGCAGGGCATGATCCTCTAAAAATGCAGTGGCTGACATGCAATTGATTCAAATATTTCAAATTCCTAGTAAGATATGGAATATCTATTAAGAAATTAGTGTTATAGAGGCTCAAGAGACTAAGTGGGCTGGTCCAATTATATTTAGGATATGAACCGGTGAGATTTTCGTTATCTGATAATTTGAGCTGTCAAAGATTAGGCAGGTAAAAGATGTTTTCTGGAAGTTCCCCTTTTAGTCCACTGTAACTAAGATCAATAGATCTCAAAGGTTTTGACAAATTTATAAAGGAATTAGGTGGGCAAAAGACATGTTGACACCACTCAATCTCAATTCTTTAAGACTAGTTAAGTTTGCAAGAATTTGTTTCAAACTAAAAGCCTCTAGTCTGAAATGAATGTTTTCTCCAAGATCAAGTGTAACCAAACTAGACAAGAAAGAGAATTCCAGAGGGACTTGGCCAATAAAACCAGAGTCAGAAAGGTCAAGGTGAATCATACTCGCAAACCTACCAAATCGGGGTGAGAGTTCTGAACGATAAAACCAATTGTGGGAAAGGATAAGAGCTTGGAGATGACTGAGGAGGAACAGACTGTTGTTGGAGTGGATGATGCCTTGAAGCCCACTGCAGGAAAGATCAAGGCGAATGACATGACTAGAGACCTCATCACAGGTGACTCCACTCCATGTGCAACAATCCCTGCTCATATTCCAAGACACAGTACTATTAGGATTAGCAATTCCATATAAATAAGCACAGTTGAAAAAATCAACACTGTCATATATTGTATCAAAAGAGTTCCTGAAATGGAGAAGAGCAGAGCTTTCATGGGGATGGCACAGTGGAGAAGAAGGAGGAGTAAAGGGAGAGGATGGTAATGAAGAAGAAGAGTAGAATGGAGAAGGAAGGAGAAACAGAAGGAGACTCAGCCACGGAAGAAACCAAACCATCATTTTCTCAGACAATATTAAAACCATCAACTTTGTTTTTGGACTCTAGAATGGATATTGGGGGGGATATCCATATACATTTATAGGCAGTAATTAAATGTCTGGCACCATTTAAAAAAAAAAAAAAATGGGTCTCCACTTTCAAGAGTCACTACTGATGAATGTGGTCCAAATGATTTAAATTAATTAAGTTTCACTTTTTATCTTCTAGGTTAGATTTTTTTTTTTTTTTTTTTGGACGAATTCAAAGGTCTTCAAAATAATATTTCTCCGAAGACTCCAGGAATGTCTTGTTGTGGACCTTCCAGTTTTTTTCCATCTTCAGAGCACCACAAGATGATCCAATTTTCTTGATTAAAAGATAGTGACATATTTATTATATATGCAGAGTTGTTTTTAGATGTACATATATTTGTCGATCTTATGATGCTTTTCAGGGAAAGAAGTACTATAGTTATATTAACATAATTTGTTTCTGTGTATAATGCATTCTACATTGGTTGGGTTAGTTTTTATTGTTTTACAGCTTCATCTACCTGTTTGTCATTGAAATTGTAATACTAATAAATTGAAAGGGGAGGTCTATTAACATCTTTTATTTATTTTTGGGGGGTTCATTGACACCTTTAATTTTGCTTTTTTCATCTACTTTCCAAAATCATTAACAAATTAATTTTCAAATTAAAAAAAAAAAAACTATTTATTCCACTTCTCAGTTTTCCTAATAAGCCCTTATAACTAAACTATTTATCTTTCTCATTTCTTTCTTCTTTATCCACATACAAAATCTAAAGCACTGTACAGTTTTATATCAAAATCATCATTTGAATGGTTTAAATTATCAACATTTGATCCACAGAAGGTAAGAATTTTATATCAAATTGAATCTAAAGTACAATATGGAGAACAAAGAATTATATTTTTATATTTATACGCTTCATTTTTTTTTTTATTTGCTCACAATGCAAGGTAAAAAATTGAAAACATCCCGAAGAATTCAAAAAACTTAAAAATTTTCTTTTGTTGATGAAGGCGTAATTAAGAAAATAAGTTAGTGCCAATCTAATTGATTTTAATCGTTTCTGTCAGTAGTCTAAAGATGTAAACAAGGAACGTGTATTATGTGTATGTAAAAAAAGTAATAAAATAGAATATAAACAAATAAAATCGACAGAATGAAAATTTTTTAGAAGATATCTTTCCAGAATCACTATGAAGACTCCAGAAAAGACACAAAGTGGACTCTCTTTTTCTTCAGTCTTCCACATATATATATAAATACACATATACATACACACACATATTTATACATTTAACTATTTCTTCACTTCATGTCACGATGACTTTAGACTTTCGTTGGAAAAAAAAGATAATATAAATTTAAACAAAAGCAGTCAGAAGTAAGGCATGTTTCACATTTTGCCCCATAGTCTTTGGTCTTTGTGCATGTTTTTCTCATCTCACGTCTTGATCAGATAATATTTTGTTTTTTTGTTTTTTGTTTTTTTGTTTTTGTTTTTGTTTTTTGAGATATATATAATAATAAACAACTGAAGGACCCTAAAAAGAAAAAAAAATCAACTAATTGTCATCACTTCTTTTCACATAAATATTCAACACCAAACTATAAAAACCAATTGTTAAAAAACTATGTAAACCAAGTATTTTTAGCTATCTTAGTAGTAGAAAAAGAGCAACAACCAGAAACGACATAAATTTTGGAGAGCGACAATAAGAAGGTAAAAAGACGTTATTTTTAGCTATCCTAGTAGTAGAAAAAGAACAACAACCATAAACGACATAAATTTTGAGAGCAACAATACGAAGGTAAAAGGACGTTAATTATTGATAAAAAAAAATTAAGAATTTTGGAAAATGATGGACAGCATCCCGAAAAACCATATATAAGATACAACTAACAACATTTTAAGAGGACTCTTCTTTAATATGATAAGATTAAATATGGATATCTTATAAATAGTGGACCCCACCAGATGAGATCACATACGAGTTGAATTTTATTTTCTAAATTTCACTCTTTCAAACCAAAAAAAAAAAAAAAAAAAAAAAAAAACAGAGAAAAAATTTTCCAAATTTCAAACAACAACAACCGACTATTAGTATTTTAATTATCTTCTTTGGTACGTCGTCATATAATTAATTGCTTCTAATAAGTAATAACTTCTTAGAATATATACTTATTCCACATTTAGCCTTTAATATAAATTTAATAGGTCTGGTTATCTTAACATTACTTTAATGTACAATTTTGACTTGTCCGTTAACAAACTGCATGTACAAATGTTGCATGAAAATGAAAAGCACTCAAATCCTGTACCGAAAATGATTATTGCCATTTATAATACATTTATATATATGGGGGAATATAAACTTTGCTTCGGACTCTATCAAGTTGTACTATCAACTTATTCTAGTCCACAACTTGAAAATTTTCAACTTCTACCTGGATTTATTTCAGACTTAGCAATATTTAGTAATAATTAATTCTAAAATAATTTGGAATTGAAAGAAATAACATATTCTGTTTTGCAAAAAAAATATTGATAAAGAAACGTCTCGTATTATCGAACCCTCAAAAAAGTGATAATTACTTGTTTTGACTTGTGTTTTAAAATTAGATATATATATATATATATTTTTTGTACGTAAGATTTGTTTTACTTTGTGGTAATTTTAAAATACACTTATGAACACATAGTTTGGAAAATTTTAAAATACCTATATACATGTAACACATTCATAAAAATCTCATAACAATAATACCTCATATGTGAACATACTCACAGTAGTAAATATCTTAAAATATAAAAATCACTTAAGTCTTGGGGCCCCTTTGGGGGAATTTTTGAAAACAGAGTTTTTGAGATATTTTGTTTGGAGTTGAGGTGAGTTTTTTATTATTTTTTTGAAAAATTAAAAAAAAAATTTTATCCTTAAAAAAAGAAAAAAAATTATCAGGTGATGGGTATTGGACACTCCACGTGGCACTGTTACTAAGTGCTTTCATCCTTTTGTACAGAGTAAGTAGATTATTAGATATATATATATATATATATATCTAAAGGTATAAAGATTAATACCAAATTAAAGTATTTCTAGTGAGACAAAATATGTGTTTACTGTACTTGATTATGTAACTTGAAAAGGATTAAATCCTAACACTCACACACAGACAATCTCATGTGGATCCTATCAATTGACCGTACAGACCATTTGTGAGGAATTAATCCCATTAATTGTGTGGCTTATTCATGAGGTTGGATATTTTCTCCTTCAGTCTGAACTTACCCATTTCAATGTCAGCTAATATATCCCATGTCAATTATAAGTGGTCCATGACTTACTAAAAAATAATAACTATCATTTGATACGGATACAGAAAGAGAGTCCCTGAAGTGGAGCAAAGCAGCGGTTTCATGGGGATGACACTGTGGAAGATTAGAAGGAGAGTGAGAAGAAGGCAGAGCAGATAAGGATTTGATTGAAGAAGTAATAAGGAAGACGAAAAGGAGACCCAACCATTTAGCATCATAAAAATAAAAATAAAATACTTATTCATCTTTTTTAACTTTATTTACAAAATCCTCTAACGATCACATAGAATTCATATATACATATATATTTACATATATGTATACATACATATCACTGTGGGTCTATCACTATTTAACTATTAAACGTAGGGGTGGCAATTCGTATCTCGTGTCGTGTTAGAACTGTGTCAAATTTTTTTTCCCCTAACCCGAACATAGGGGTGGCAATACGGGTCACGACACGACGACACGAATCGAAAACGACACGAATTTTGCGAATCGAAAACGACACGAATAGTGAACGGGCCAAATTCGGGTCACCCGAAATTGACACGAAAAAGAACGGGTCGGGTTCGGGTTGGACCAAACACGACCCGAACACGACACGAATGGCAATATCCGTCGCGACACGACAACACGAATCGAAAACGACACGAATTTTACGAATCAAAAACGACACGAATAGTGAACGGGTCAAATTCAGGTCACCCGAAATTGACACGAAAAGAATGGGTCGGGTTCGGGTTGGACCCGTGGACCCGAACACGACACGAATTGCCACCCCTACCCGAACACGACCCGTGACACGAAAATGAATTCTACACGCGACACAAACGCGACACGAACACGAAACGGGTTGACATGACACGAACCGAAAATGACCCGCGACACAAATTTGACTCGTGACCCGCGACATGACATGAATCGAAAATGACCCGCGATACGAATTGACCCGCAACCCATGACACGACACGAAACCGAACCCGTGACATGAACTGAACCCGTGACACGAATCGAAACTGAACCCGTGACACGAACTGAACCCACGACACGAATTTGATCCGAATTGAACTCACAACTCGAATTAAACATGAATTGAATCCGCAATTAATTTGAATTTGACATAAAAACCAATTTAATTTAAGCAAATTATATCCCAAATTCATAAAAAACCTAGAAGAATAATAATTTACCTTCAACAAAAACATACCATTGACAAAACAATAAGTTTTAAGGATTGTTTTCAAATATAAAATCATAAAATTAAACTTCTAACTCAGTGCAAAGTTCACAATCATAGTTAGGCAAAGTCCTATTACAAATATCTTAATAAAATCCACAAATCCAAATACAAACATAAAAAAGTCTAAATTAACAAAAAAGTCCACAAATTCAGTATCTTTTTATGCAACTTCCAATTCTTATCAATATAATGAGCAGTCAAGCATAAATATCCATTGGTAGTCAATAAATATCCATTGGTAGTCAAAGAAGTCCACAAATCAGATGTTAAACTTATTCTACCAGGACATGTTTGTAACATATTTCTCACTTTTATTTTCTCCCTTTTATACAGCTTAAGAGTGTTAGCTTTAGCAGTATTTCTAGACACTAATTCCACACTAGGCAACAAATATTGGAGCATTGTCCTTACGCCCTTGTACTCAACAAATTGGAATGGCAAATCATGCAGAATGATGCAAGTAGTTATCAATTCACCCCATTTTTCAGAATCAAATTGATTAGAGCCAAAAGACAACGAACCACTATCACGAGTAATAAGCATTTGACCAATGTCTCTAGTTTCAGTTCTTGGACAAGTTTTAATATGCTTTAACATATTACCTATCCCGTACTTGTTAGAGGCAAGATATTGGTGTCCACATTTCTTGCAAACACTCTTTAACTTCTTTTCTGGACCAAGAGGAAGAACGTCGAAGAATTCCCAAACTTTCGACTTCAACCTTTTCTTTTTTAATGGTTTGTTGAGATCACTACCCTCAAGTTCGAGTACATCTTTGTTAAGCTGAGTGTCCACATTAACTGCATTCTCTAAATCAATATTCTCACTTTGCGCCTCAAGATCAACATGGTCCATCTATAAATTAAATAAAAAAAAAAAACATAAGAACATAATAAGATAAAGAGAAATATTTTGAATCAATAATCATATCAGAGTTTCTTATATGGACTTTTTCCCATATCATCTCTTTACCATGATCTTATAAGGTCATTCCATATTAAGGTAATTTAGTAAAAAAGAGATGGAACTATAGCAGGTGAAGGCGTGAGGGCTGAGGCACGATGGTTGGTAGATGGCTAGAGGGGAGAGGGAAGGAGGCAGAGGAGGCAGATCTAAAATCAGTAAAGTTGTAAAGGGCTAAAGGTAAAGTAAAAGGGCTGCTTCTTAGGTTTTGTATTTTTATTTTTTTAAATATTTCAAACTCATATTATTTGTGTTGGAACCGGGTCATGTTCGAGTTGACCTGAAATTGACACGAAATTGGACCCGAAATTTGACATGAAAATTGACCTGAAATTGACACGAAAAAACGGGGTCATGTTCGGGTTACACAGGTCCAACCCGAACACGACCCGTTCTTTTTCCGTGTCAATTTCGGGTGATCCGAATTTGACCTGTTCACTATTCGTGTTGTTTTCGATTCGCAAAATTTATGTTGTTTTTGATTCGTGCCGTCGTGTCGTGAACCGTGTTGCCACCCCTAATTAAACGGATAGGCTTCTGGTTTCACATAAACATTTAGCATCATAACAAATTGATAACAATTGCACAATTATTTGGCCTTTCCACGTGTTTGCCATTAATTGTAGGAGTGGTGGGGTGAGATATTTGTCATTTTTGTTTTTTTTGTTTTTTTTTTCCTATTTTGTTTCATTTGTTTTTCTAGTTTTTGTAATTTATACCTGCTGTTGCATGCCGTATAAAAGTTAGCTACATTCTCAAAAAAATCAGAATAATACAGAATTAATTTCAACAATAGATATATGGAAAAAATAATAATAAATCAATCATTCGCTATTTAGTTGTAAATTCCTATTTTGTATATATTAATATTCTTAGGGAATCATGAAAGGCATCACATGTTTGTAACGAAATTAGATATAACTGGTTTTCCACTTAACTCTTCATCAAAAAGTGAGATAAAATAAGTGAGGAACCAGTCTCCCAATTTTTTTTAAAAAAAGGGCTTTTAACTAACTTCTAAAAATTTTGACCTTTTATTAATAAAAATCTTAAAAAAAAAAAAAAAAAGGCCATTTAGCTAAAATAACTATTCCTCAAAAAGTAAGATGAAATAAGTGAGGAATCAGTCCCCCAATTTTAGAAAAAAGAGTTTTTTAACTAATTTTTAAAAACTTTGGTCATTTATTAAAAAAATTCTTTAAAAAAAAAAAGTTCTTTTGCTATAAATCCCTATTTTGTACATGTAAATACTCCTAGAGAGTCATGAAAAGCATCATCTGTTTGCAATGAAACTAGATGTAACCGGTTTTCTAATCACCTCTTCCTAAAAAAGTGAGACGAAATAAATGAGAAACTGGTCCTCCAAAAAATTACTGATGCATGCTATATGGAAGATAGATACATTCTCAAGAAAATCAGAAAAATGCAAAATTAATTTCATCTATTTTATGGAAAAAAATAAATCACTAGCTATTTAGCTATAAATCCCTATTTTGTATATGTTAATACTCCTAGAGACTCATTAAAGACATCACATGTTTGCAATGAAACTAGATATAACTGGTTTTTCACTAAATTCTTTCTCAAAAAGTGAGATGAAATAAGTGAGGAACCGATCTCCCAATTTTAGAAAAAAGGGCTTTTAACTAATTTTTTAAAAACTTTGCCCATTTATTTAAAAAAAATTCCAAAAAAAAAAAAGGTTGTTTTGCTAAAATAAATCATTGACCATTTAGCTATAAATCCATGTTTTGTATATATTGATACTCCTAGAGAGTCGTGAAAGACATCATGTGCTTGCAATTAAACTACAAGTAACTGGTTTTCACTCAACTCTTCCTCATAAAGTAAGATGAAATAAATAAGGAACCGGTCCCCTAATTTTAGAAAAAAGAGTTTTTTAACTAGTATTTTTAAAATTTTAGCCATTTATTAAAAACAAATTTGTAAAAAAAAAAAAAAAAAAGGTTATTTAGCTAAATCCCTATTTTGTATATGTCAATACTCATATGGAATCGTAAAAGGCAACACGTGTTTTCAATGAAATTGGATCATAACTGGTTTTCCACTTAACTTTTCCTCAAAAAGTGAGATGAAATAAGTAAGAAACTGGTCCCCAAAAAATTGTTGTGACAAGCCGTATGGAAGATAGCTACATTTTCAAGGAAAATAAAAAAACACAGAATTAATTTCAATAATAGATTTATGGGAAAAAAAAAATCATTGGTTATTAGCTATAAATCACTATTTTGTATATGTTAATATTCATCACATGTTTGCAATGAAATTAGATATAACCGGTTTTCCCCACCACTTTTCCTCAAAAAGTGAGGAACCGGTCTCCCAAATTTTTTTAAAAAATAGCTTTTTAACTAATTTTTAAAAACTTCGGCAATTCATTAAAAAACAAAATTCATAAAAAAAGAGGAATATGTGTCAAGGTCTTTCTAGCTAGAAAAATGAAAAAAAAAATATTTCACAGTCTGAAATTAGCAATCACAATCCTAATATTGAAAGTCTTTCTCAGTGAAGTCCAAATTAAAGCTAATCATGATTAAATTATATTAATAATCACCGTACATTAGATTTAGCACTTAAATCTTAGAAATAAGATAAAGTAAATTTCTACTTCTCCATGTATGGCCACCAGAAGATTAAATTACATGCATAATAGTAGTTCAACTGATATTGTTTGCAAAACATCGACATAACGGAGCTTTGTGCACTAGAACATTTACGCCTGTAGTAATAATTAAAAAAAAATTATTAGAACAAATTTATTTAAAAAAATTATTTTTAAAATTAAAAAAAAAAAAAACTTAAGTAGAACAAATTACATTATTTGATGTAAATACTATTAGTAATATTATAGGGAACCAATTTTTTTTTAAAAAAAAATTGTATAGAATTTCGAGACAAACAAAACAAGATTCATATTGAAATTTTTTTTCCTACACACATTTCAAATTTTTATAGTTTTTAATTCCAATAATTTAAATGCCTTGATAAACGCATAATCAATTCAAAAATAAATTCTACAATCAAAACCTTAACACTAAACGCATGCTTAATGTTTGCTTTTGTCTATTCATTTTTTATTTTTATTTTTTGGGTTTTTAAAGTCATTGGAGAAAATGTTGATTAAAGTTGTAGTGGCTTTGTTTCGAACGAAGACTCCGATGCACTATGTGTAAATACGTTACTTTTCATGCCGATCAACATAGAGAGAGCATATAAAAAAGTACTAGAAAAAAGCCAAATCGATTAACTTTTTGGAATAAAACTGTTGTTTTTGTCTGTTCCATTCTTCTTTTTGGTTTTTTAAAGTTATTGCAGGCCAGGAGAAGAAGAAATGCTGAACCGTTTCTATGGGTCCATTTGAAACGTAATTTTGAAATGTAAATTTTAAATTTTTTTGAGATAAAACACTAAAAAAAAAAAAAAAGAAAAAAGTTTTGAATTATGTTCAAAATTTTTTTCCAAACCGAATGTTGAATGGACCATAATTCCTGTAAGTTTCCTTTATGGTTGCTATTATTCAACCTGGTTTGATTTGATTTTTTTATTTTTTATTTTAATGAACAATTGGACCATAGTATCCCAGGTGGGCCCTAATTGAACGTTCCCCGTGAGACAGCCATATCGCAAATATTATGCAAGTGTCGATCGCTTTAATATTATTGCTCTTTACATGGTCTTCATGTTCATACATATGCCGTGGGAAGTCATCTTGGAATTGGTCTTCCACTTATGACCAATCCCTTAAACAAAGAAATAACGTGGTTTCCAAAAACAATAACAAATTAGAAAATTGATTAGGAGCATAGAAAGTACCAGATATGTCGCAGATTTTGCATCAAAGTCTTTAGTCACTTGTCTACTCGTGTGCCGTGCAGAAGAAGAGTATCCGGAGGTCTTCTTATGGCAAGACTTCTAGATGGTCACTATCTTTAGAGGACTTTCGAGAGTCAAAATGGAATCTTTGTGGGTCCCGGCTATGTTTGCTAGGAGAGAGAAAGATGCAATACTCTGAAAATCAGAAAATAAATAGATACAAAAAGAAAAATAAAGACATATGGAGAATTATGAGTTGCTAAAACATTTCATATTAGACGCCTCTAATTTGTTAAATTCATAATTACAAAACAAATCATAACAATGCGTTTTATAATTAATTGATGATAATTGGTGATAATTGGATGTGCCATATTGTAACATGCAAAAAGTATTTCTACCCTAATCTATGCCGTCCATCATGTACAAAATTTCTAAAGTTATCTAGATAATTGTAACTTCTCAGACATTTATGTTGGAGCAAAATTTCGTCAAACACCAAATGAACGTTCTTGAAACAAAACGAGATCAAACGAAAGAAATAATCAAGAACATTAAGCATGAACACAAGAACACACAAGAACCTTAAGAACAATATAGAGAAAACTAGAGTCCAGTATAATTGCCTCAAGGCTTTGTATTGAAAATTGTGTCTTGTCCTTTTCCTCTTAATTCAAAAGAATTTATAATACATTGGGAATGTAGGAGTTTAATTCTCCTATTAATTTGAGAGTTTATTCTCTCTTTTAATTACAATGAACTATTCACATTCCGGTGATTTCATATGTAATAAATATGGACCTTTAAATAGACGATTGAGTTCCCTTTGTAAACTCCTATTAATTGTTGAACGTTGTTCTTTGTAGACGCTTGAACTTCTCCTTCTGACGTTTGATATAACCTGAGGAAGACTCTTACTTGAGGATAGTCTCCTTCCTCCTAAATAAGTAGACTCCTACCTGAGTTGTCTCCTACCTTATAATTAAGTAGGCTCCTACCTAGGTTGTCTCTACCTGAGTTGTCTCCTACCTTTAATTAAGTAGACTCCTACCTAGGTTATCTCCTACCTTATAATTAAGTAGGCTCCTACCTAGGTTGTCCCCTTCCTTAGGTAGGCTCCTACCTATATTGATTTGAATAAAAATTAATTTAAATAATTTTTATATAATGACAAAAATACCATCCAACAATTTACATATATATTGACAACTTTATTACATGAAAAAAATGAAAAGGAATACCAAGTCAAAATCTTGACGAAATATGTGTCTTCCGTGTTTAACATGAATTTTATTAAGGATCACTGCAACTTGAAAATGATTGGATCCCGATACTCGTATATAATAGTCTAATGTGGCCATTAGATGAATCATAATGGAAACAAATCCTTCTGCTTGTGTAACTTATTTATTGGGTTGGACATTTTCTTTCTTCTTCTGAACTTACCATTTCCAATGCAAATTAGCTTATATTTTCCAAGTGTCAGCTTTCAAATGGTCCATGACTTGCTGATAAGAAAGAAAGAAATCTTCCTCATTTCTCACTAGTGTGGCATGTGTATGTCTTGTATTTGGAATTCTACAACTTTCACTTTTTTTATTTTCTTGTAAACATAGACGTGAAATGACCGAAATTGAAGTAGACAAAGTTGCTTCACCTCTTTCAAATACCGGAAATCAGGTGGTTCCTTATTTGAGCCGTATGAAATTGGTCAAATATTAAGATACATTATTTGCTTCGTTGGACCCACTTAGTGAGAATGGTAATGATTAAAAAATTAATAAGAAGAAAAAAATTAAAAAAAGTTTTAGCATTAATATCGGTGTTTAGGAATCTTATCGTCATGTATTAGAGATTTTAATAGTGTAATTAAAAAAATAAAGCACGAATAATCATGTGAAGCAAAAACAAATATTGTTAGTTTAGATGTGTATTTTTACTCATAAAAATTTTTAATTATTACATTTTTATAACAGTTTTAAAAAAGTCCAATTTCCATTTTAAAATTTGATTTTTAAGTATTCATATTTAAAATTTAATATCTCAATAAAATTATCAAAATCAACTATATTAGTATCTAATTTCACAATATTTTGAATTCTAAACTTTAAAATTTAGAGTGACAAGTGTAAAAGTATATTCAATCTCTTGCTTCCATAATACCTTGACTATTGACTAGTTTTTATCTAACTCGGTGAAAAGATTTTACAATACAGGAGATGCCATAAGATCTTTAATTGGCTTGGATCTAAACAGTACTTAGGAAGTATGTTACACTAGCAATAGTTAGTTATACTTAAATCTTCAAAGAATACATGGAACTGAAAGTACTACGATAATGAAAACAAATAAATAACCTGAAAACATACATGTGAAGAGAACATTTGAATATGTGTAAATTTGGATAAATATTAAAAAAATTAATAAATCATACAAAACCTCAATATCCATGGCAATATTTGATAGGGCATATGGATAGGATTTTATTCCTCTTTTCTCTCTGAACCAAGAGAAAAACGGTTCATCTCAATCACATTTTAAGCAAAAATTTTAGGTGTTTTGAAGCTTAAATAGAATAGGGGGAATTTTTTTTTTTAAATAATGTCACTTCTGCATATATATTCAAATGAAGTTAAATTTATTAGAAGAGACGGAAACATTTTGTTTTTCTTTTTAAATTACCAAATGGATCATTTCATATCATTTAAATGACATCACAAACATTTTATGCGCCAAATATGTATATTTAAATGACCACTCCAAATTAAATGGAAGAAATGGTCCAAAACGGAATGCAAGTCTAGGCCTTTCCAGTGTGACAAAATACAGGAATCTAACTAAATTTTTGGGTTGGACATTTTATTTTCATTAGACCTTGCCCACTTCCAAATTCCAATGCAATTCGGCTTATGTGTTCCAAGTGTCAGTAATCAAGTGACTCATGGATCAAAAAGAAAAGCAAAAAATTAATCTTCGTCATTGCTCATCATTGGTCATTTTTTGTTCTAATAGATGATGAAATAAGCAAAATTCAAAAGACAAAGATGCCTCACCTTCGTTATTAATCAATCTCTACCACTTACAAAGGGATTTTTATAGTATAATTAAATTATAAATCATAAATAATCATGTGAAACACAAACGAATTATGTCAATTTTAGTGTAGGCGTGTATTTTTCTTTTCTTTTCTTTTTTAATTTAGTGCAGGCATTGTTCTTTTCTTTTCTTTTTTAATTTAGTGCAGGCATTGTAATTCCTCAGAGTTGCATTTAATTCTTGAAGAAAATGTAGTACTGCTTATGTGAGATGTCGGAACACAAGCATGATAACAATTCTACAGAACGACAATAAATATCACAAACGACGCCATTCTAAGAAACGACAACAAATAGGCTTCAATGTGCTATTACAGGATATGAGGAGGCTGTTGAGCTACAGGGTATTTGAGTTTTGAAGAATCTGTTTGTGATGAAGAGACAGATCTTCAAGAGTTTAGTATTTGTTTTCTGTTCTTTTAGATCTGATAATTATATAGTTACATATATGTACATAATTAGATTTACGTTACACGTTAAACAAAAGCAAAACTGACAATTCCATTGCACAAGAACGTAAAATACGAACTTCACATCATCAGGATTTCCTATGACCGAATTCTCAATAACGGTTACATTTCATTAGGCACTCTTATTACCGATTTATGGAACAAGAAATAAGCTAAACAACACACGATAGTGGTCTCATTTGAGTCAGGTCTTTATCCATGCCAATTTGATCATCAACACTACTCTTCATGCATCTTCCTGTCACAAAGAGAAAGGAAAACAATTATATGTTACAGAAACTATTCGGTTCTTATAAAGAAATAAGTATTTATAACTCCAAAACACATTACAAACTTACTCTTCCAGACTTGCTATGAGACTGTTTTTCTCTGCTTGCTAGTTTGACCTTCTCCTCCCTCTTGAGCGAGTGCTGGTTCTACGACGACGTCCTCCTCCAAATCTTTTGAAGAACCAATAATTAAAGCTTCTACTGAAAAGCACCATGTATCCAATAGAAAGTCCAATTATTAGTCCGCTTCCATATCCTATCATCACCACCTTCCATTCAATCACTGCACTCTTGTTATCACCATTATCATCATCTTGATCGTGTTGTTGTGGCACATCATTGCTGCATAATTTAGACAGCGGAAATCCACATATATAATTTTGGATTTCCACTGTATGAATCATTACTGAATGTATTGAATTGATTTCCGTGAGGTATTTGTCCCACCAACTCGTTGTTTGAAAGATTTAAGATCCCAAGTTTATTCAAACTGGCAGCCAATTGCAGTGGGATGTTTGAGTAGAGGTCTAACCATTAAAGGTTGCTCAAGTTTCCCAATGATGCTGGAATTCGGCCGGTTAGTTTGTTGTGAGAAAAATTGAGCCCTTTGAGAGATTTGAGGTTCCCAAGCAACATTGGAATCCCCCCTTCAAAACTATTCCTTGAAAAATCAATGGTTGTGAAGATGGTAAGGATTTTTTCCAGCTGAAGTTCATATCCTTTTATCACTAGCACCACATAGTCTTGATAATAAGTCCCTGAACCCATGTATTCCAGGCCATCCATATGTGCATCCATCATGGCCGTAAAATTCTCCAAATATTTTGTTGGCAAATGGCCTGTGAATTCATTGTTGGAGAGGTCCATGATTCTTAGATTTTGGACGGGAAATCTTACCTTGGGATTTGCTTATTGGACCAGAGAATCTATTTGATATCAAGATGAGAACTTGAGGCTTTGGAAGTGACTCCAACCACTGGGGAAATGATCCATTTATTTTGTTGTCGCCAATGTCTAGTAATTCCAAGTTTTCACAATTGAGCAATGATTGGGGCGGTGAACCTTCCAATTGATTTCCTTTGAGGTTCAAAGTCGTCAAGGAGTTTCCTTTCAGAAAAGATGGAGGAATCATTCCATTGAACCTATTGTTCCACAAATCTAACACCGAGAGACCGCCACTTAGAAGATTTCCAAGGCATGGGGGAATATTTCCACTCAAGTTGTTATTAGACAAGTCAAGCAAATAAAGGGATGTCATTTTGCAAATAGAAAGTGGGATTTCTCCAACAAATTTATTTTTTGAGGCTGAAAAGTAATTCAAACTAGGTGATGAGAAAACAGCAAGAGGCCCAGAAAACAAGTTGGAGCTAAGATCGAGAGTTTCCAAGTTATTCCACAGAAGTGGTTCTAAATATGTTACGGAGTTGTGGGAAAGATCCAAAGAGGTGAATGAATCCTTACTCACTTCCCATAGCCATTTAGGAACACTTCCGCGTAATTAGCATTTCTACTAGTGTTGCACTGTAATCGATGGCGACGACATCCACAAGAGGTGTCATAACCTCTCTTATATGCGTATCTTTAATCTCCAAGACATTTTCAATCATATCCTGCAATATAATGAAACTAATAAAAATTAAAATCCGTCTCTCTTTGCGTACATAACATTAACAAATTCTCTGAGGATTCTAAGGTAGCACAAATTTGGAGATAACAAACAAGATGCATGTTAATAAAAGCAGAGGAACTCTTGATAGCAGTGATAGCAGTGCATTCAATGCAAACAACTTGCATATTGATGTTAAACCATTCAAATACATTCAGACATAGCTTCTGTTGTTCGTATTTTAAAGTGCCAAATCACTATTTAAGAAGAATACTTTCAAAATAAACCTTGCGTAATACCCGTTCTTCCTCTTCTATCGCCCCACTTAACTCTGCCACTCGCAACATCAACTTCAACTCTTCTTCTGTAACATATGGTTCACCGATCAAAGAAAAATAGTGAATTTTTATTTTTAAAGCAATGACACAATTTCTGAAAGAAAATTTGATCAGTAACTTCATTCTTTATGTTAAAGTGCCGTAATTTCTTTCTCATCTAAGAGGAACTGGAAGCATGTTTGTCACAGGCTATTCACATTACAGGAAATATCAATTCTCAATCAAATATATTAATCTTGACATGATATTTAAGGTTTCTAAGAACACTTAGCAGGCGCAATTAAAAGAAAAGTTCAAATGGAAGGTGCATATACATTATAATGGGGTTCTTAGAAAGCACACCTTCTTCCTTTCAACCCAAGCAATTTTAAAATGCCTATTGATTGAAACGTAACAACTTTGCCAACGGGGTATAACACTAACAAAAGCCATGCCACTGGTCTGGTCTACAGACACATACAAAAATTGTCAAAGAAAGCAAAGCAGCAGGAGTACATCTCGCTAAGCATTAAAAGTGAACAAAACATTATAAAAATAAATAAAAATAAATAAAATAAAATAAAATAAAAACCTAAAAACTAAAAACTAAAAACTAAAAACTTACCACAAACTTGACAACGTCTATGGCATTGTGAACAGCTATGCTTTTCTGCGTGATCTCAGTGAGGAGTAAAATGGCAACCTAGCATCATACGGTCATTACTCCAGTTGCTGCACTAACACCAGCCACACCAAATATTGCCGTTGCAGCTTCTGTAGCTAAAGCAGTAGCTCCAATGTTCACAACACTGATCAGATGAACAAAGTATATAATGCAAAAGAGATCACTTAAAACTTATAATGAAGGGACGTCGAAATGAAAACAGAAAATAGGAAGTACGTTGTGCCAATTAGTATGTTGTCATGAAGCTATTGACATCACTACGAGGCATTTTGAAGACACCATCTTCGGACTCTTTTTCAGCTAACTCTCGCACCTGACACAGTAATATCACAACACAAACTAACAGTTACCAACTGGTGAGTGACTAATTAATTACTCACACGTCAACTCTGTGATGAACATATTATCACACAGTGATCAATGCAGTTTTTTGTGTTAAAATCTAACCGATCAAAACCATTACATAACAGGTATTTAGCATTTCTCTACTCAAAAGTCTTGTATGTATGCTTTTGGTTGTCAAGATAACATTTTGTTCACAAATAGAGCAATAACATTTTGTTTAAAAGGGTTTGTACAACTCCTCATGATACGTTATCTTCTAGGATGGAACCTAAGCCCTAACAAGTGGTTCTAGAGTCAAATTCCAAATGTAGCCACGGGTATGCATAAGATGAATGCCGGGAGAAATCAGATGAAGGTTGATGGCCCCCAGGAGTTAGAACGTGATGGACAGTGAAATTCTTAGTGAAAACGAACTCTCGAGTTGGAAACAAACTCCAGGGCATTGGGGCTCCGACTTAGTGGGGATTTTGATGTTGCTGTGAATGGATAATGGGTTTGAAAGGGCTTGGACAACTCCTCTTAATACATTGACTTTCAGGATATAACCCAAAGATTAATAATAACACTAACTAATAGCCCGTTTGGAAGACTGTTTTTGGGCACTATATAAAAGCTTTCTAAAGAGTGTTTTCTCTTGCAATAATTTAAATTTACTGTGCAAATTTACTTTTCAAGCCTAAAGATTTCACACAAGGGTCCACAAAATGACAACTAATGAGAACAAACGCATGAACACTTGCGAAATTCACTACTTCTATCATACTAAGAATTAGCAAATGGACTAGAAATTCAATACCTTCCAAGGCCAAAGCGTGGTGATAGAAGTCTCAGCCATGGAGAAAAACGCAGAGAGACCCAAAAGCACAGTCAAAACTATCCCCTTTTGCCCTGAATCCGAAACCGAACTCCCATTTTCGAAGCTCAAGGTTTCTCCCCTTTTGCCCATTGGTCGCAAGCAAGCTCTTCCAATACACAAGTTGGTTCCATTACTCGAAAAGCTCCGGAATTCGCGGGAATTCGAGACCAGTCGAAATGGGTACCGGTTGTTTTGCGGGAAATTTCTGGTGGGCTGTCCGATTCGACTGCTGTAGTGGAGGAAGCTCAGGGATTTGGAGCCGTTGATGAACTTGGGCCTGCTCAGAATCGAAGAATCAAGGGCCATTTCCATGGATTTTTAAGCTGAATCTTAATTACTAATCTGCGTTTGAAACCCAGCCCAGAGAGAAAAAGATTAAATTTTCTGTGTTTTGAAATAAAGTTTGTATGTACAGGGGATTTTGTTTGGTTTGGTTTTGTGAATCAAAAAATTGAGGGCTAGGTTTTACAGAAAAAAAAAAGTTTGTATGTACATGTTGATGATGTTTGGCATCATCAACATGTATGTATGTTGGAGAAAGCTCTGCAGAGGAAAGAAGTCTCAAAGATGGCTGAATTTGTTTGGTGAAGCAAAATTTGGCAGAGGCAAGTGTCTACTAAACCGAGTATCACTTACCTGTATGTTAACAAGACCACTGGCTTTTTTATCGTATCATCCTTGCTTGTAACGTACTACTCACGTGATTATTGTATTATCATTTCGTGATGGTCATATCATTTATATGCAGACTTGTTTTCTTTTTAACTTTTGCTTTTGTTTTGTTTTGTATTTTTATTTATTCATACAATTAATATATATATATACAAAGTAATTTGGATAAATAACCTTAAATTTGATTAAATTAGGCAGTTATTGCTTTTCAAAATGACCAATTAAATGATTGACTGATTGATTGTTTACGTAGTTGATCACTAATCACTTATAAATAAGATAAAATGCTCATTTGATATTTAATCTTTTTATGAAATTGCTATTTGATTTTTTATGTTTTTATTTTTAGCAACAAGGTTCCTAAATTTTCTGATTATCGCAATCTTGTCTGGATCGCAAAGGAGTGCGGGCTAGGGGAATGCAAAGAGGCGATGGGAAGTTACCCTGCTTCAAGTTCAGTTTGTTTTCTTGGTTCATGTCATTTCAATGTCGTTGTCATTTCTCAAGTAAGTGTCATTTTTTGGACATTATTTATATGTGATTCTATATTCAATTGTTGTTTTAAAGCTGTTCCACCGTTTTATCTTTGACATGTTGTTTTCAAGATTGTCGTCCTTTTATTCTTGACGGTGTTCTCATATTATTGTCGTTTTTGTCCTTCACGAAGCCAGTCAAAGAAGAAGTATAAATAAATAAATAAATAAACAAAAATAAAGTTTCCTTGCATCCACGTAAGGATGTCAGTCTATGATCAAATTATCACATAATTAGTATCCACGTAAGGTTCATAACCAATTATTAATATTGTACACATCACATTCCATGTGAGACTACCTTTTTTACCTTTGCAAGCATAAATCCAAAGCTCATATCTTATGCGAATATTATTTCCTATTTAGATTATAGATTTAAAAAGTATAATAAATTTATGTTTTTATAAGAAAACTAAAAAAAATTAAATAATGCTATAAAATATCTTGAAATAGAATACTATACAAACTATTAATGTGAAAATATGAATTATCGAAAGAAAAATAAAATACTATAATTGTGATTATGTGGCAAGGAAAGTCAGCAAAAATATGTTTATACCATGTAAAAAAAACGAATAACTCTTTTGATCCGATGTTAATGTCATGTAATGATCACATCAGCATCATGTAGTGGGTCATAATATAAATCATCATGTGACTTTTTTTTTTTTTTTTTGCTTGTCTCTCCAGCGTACGAATAATGCATGTCAATTAGTCTATTACCCTTATTTAAAAGGATGAAAGGCACCAAAATGGTGCCTACTGTCCTTCCCTCCCATGTTGTCATGTGGTGGGTTCTGAGCTTGCCGTGTAGTATTTTTAAATAAAAATAATTTTTAAAAATTAAAAATTTATAAAAATTAAAAAATAATTTTTATTTTTTTTTATTTTACATTATTTTGTTTGTCTATTTTACGCGGATCCTATATCTATCATATGACAATTTTCAAATAAAAATTTATTTTTTATTTTTTATTTTGTTTATCTATTCCGTTCATATTTCACCTGGTGAATAAAATAAAGATGAAAAAAGCAACAATGTGTCACTAAGACAGAGCACACAAGTCATGAAAGTAAAATCGGAATTCGTGGACTAAAGACATTTAGTCCAAATATTTAGAGAGAGAGAGAGAAAAAAAAAAAGAAAAATAATTAGTCAGATGTAGGCGACAACAAAATGAAAAATTATAGTGGACCTGGGTGAGAGTTTTTAATTTTTATTAGGAAAACAAAAAAAAAAAAAAAACATAAAATTTTTAGCCAAGATTAATTTTAATAAGAGTTATGTGAGAGTTTTTATTTTTAATGGGGAATAAAAAGAAAATCTATAAAATTTTTAAGGTAGAATTAAAAGAAAACAAAATTCACTAAAGGCTAACCGCACTAGTACCTTGATAAATCTGTCACCCGAAATTATGACACGTACAAAATTAGAATAGTAAAATAATAATAATAATAATAATACTACAAAATTAGGAGTTAATTGGACCACCTTCTTTGACCTCTATTGAGGTTGGTTTTTAAAAGTTACTATTACAATTAACTACAGGATAAATTCGTATTTCTTTTTTACTCACTTCCATTTCCATAAAATTCAAAATTTTAAAATTTCATAAAAATCTTATTTCAAATCAAAATGAGAATTTTTTTTTTCTTTTGAACGCTCATAACAATTAAAAAAAAAATGAAACAAGATTCATATTAATTTCCAATCAAAATTCGAAGACATTTTAGAATTTTACACAATTCAAAAAATACTATAGTTTATTTTTAAATCACATTTTAACTAAATGCATATTTTCAAACAAAACTTAAAAAATCTAACTTCAACATATTGTGTAAACAATCACTAAATGTATGCACCACATCAATCTATTATAAATCACTCGTGAGGATAAGAATTCTGGGAAGAAAGTGAGGTACTCTTGATAAATAGGGGAATCAAACTTGCAAACAATTTTTCTGACTTAAAGAATTAAACAAAACTTTTCTTTGAGAGTTTTTCCGACTTCTTGAGTATAATTAAGCGGAATATTGTGTTGTTTATCGTTCGATAATTCTTGGATGCAAAAACTAAGAAATCACAAGATTTGAAGGGTGATGATTAGGCTTAACTCTCGATGACATTGGATCATCTCACAAGAACAAAGCTAGCTAAGCAATCCACCGGATCCAAGTGGTTCCACGTAAGAGTTTCTTAGAAATTTGTTATATTATCCTTCTTTTTCTCATTTAGTCCCCTATTTTTTTTTTTAATTTTCATTCAAAATAAAACAATTTATCCTTGATTTTTACTACGAATAAACTTAAGCCCCTCTAAACAAATTTTCTAGCTTCATACTCAACGGAATGTGTACAAAAAAAAAGGGGGAAATTATACTACACGGCATATTTATAAGAGTTAACTAAAAAATAAAAGTTGTTCAAAAAATATTTTAAAAATAGCATAGTAACGTAGTAGTTATAATAATAATTTTCATGCTTTATACTACAATACTACATAGTAATTATATTATGGACTGCCCTCATACAAATTTTTATCATTTACGAAATATTAGTGTTTCAAATCTTTTGTCATATTTTAGCAAGATAATGACACAAAATCTTTGACATTTATAAAATACTTTATACTTTTATTTGTGTCCGGTTTCCAACTTACAAGCGTATTTTTCTTTTATTTTATTTATTTTTTTTTCTACAATAACTTAATGGCCAATAGTATGCCGAACTCGTAGGCTTTTCTGGTTATTTTAATTTTTTAAGTCAATATCGTTTGATATAATTCTTTCTTTTATACAGAATATTGAATGTATATCTTACGAATCTCTGTGGACTCCTCATGCTGCGTAGGCAACAATTGTAGTACTGTCCTTTTCGCTGGACAATACAACTTGGTTCATGCCCTTTTTCCACGCCATTATTCCAACCTTAAATGTTCTCTCTCTCCCTCCGATAAGAATCTTCCGTAGGTAATATTAAGATCTCGTTTGGCAATTTAACTCAAATTATACTTTTTTATCTTAGTTTTTGTTTTTTTCTGAAAAAGTTTTTATCTTTTTTAAAAAGTCAATAAAAATTTTCAACTCAAACTATATTTTTTCAACTCAAACTCATTCACCAAACGGACTCTAAGAGTGTGTTTGATGCATTGATTAAGAATGAAAATTTTAAGTTGGGGTTAGTTGATTTTTTCAAAAATTAGTTATAAGTTTTGTTGATTTTTAATAAAAAGATAACAATAAAAATGAAATTTTTGGATATGAACCTAAGAGCCAAACAAAGATTAAATTTTCTTGTTTTATTAGATCATTCAAGTCAGTATCAATATTTGTATTTTCTTAATTTTGACTACAATTGTCTTGTGGAAAAAAAAAAAAGAAAAGAAAAAAAGAACTGTCTTGATTTCTCAAGCTACGTAGGGAATAGTTAGAGAGTATGCTTTTTTCTTTAACAATGCTACGTTAATAAATGTGCTTCCTTTCATGCACTTGCCTTTGAGGAGGACCAACAAATCTATGATTTCAAGGACTACTCAAAATAACTTGGCGATATTTGTAAGCAAATAGTCACCAAATTTGGAACTAATTGTTTCCAATTTGGTTTGTTGAAATTGAAGGGACTTATAATTTGAAAACTAATGTATATGTATAAATTATATATCTTTATGTGTAAGTACATGTATATATATATATGTGTTGTGAATTTAGGGTTGGGAAATTTAAACTCTAGATTTTTAAGTAGTTTAAGTGTAGAATTTTTGTTAGACTTTGTGTAGTCTCATTAGATAATTTCTAATAGAGACTTAAACTGATATGGTAATGCTAAATTAATTTGGCATTTGGATACAAAAATTGCTCTCAATAGACTATTATAATTTTTTTTTTTATATCAAAACTTTATCATATATTAAACTTGGTGATAAATTAGAAAATAATTAAAATAAATAGCAGTTTTCAAAATATTCAGAATAAGTAACCAATTTCATTTATGTCAAATTTACAAGATAAATGATACAATTTATGAGATGTAAATTAATCATTTACTTAATAAAATTTTATGAATCTGTTATTTGCTACAAAAATTTTTAAAATATGTTATTTACTTCAATTATTTTCATAAAATTACTATTATTAAAATTGACCGAGTTTAAAAGTCTATTATTTATAATACTATTTACACATTTTAATATATTTTATTTTGCTTTTGAGTAATTAGCCAAAATAGTCCCTAAACTCTTTAAAAGTGATGGTTTAATCCTTTTTTTTTTTTTGTCCGAGAAGGCCATGAACTATTAAAATGTTAGCTATTATAGTCATTTTCATTAACAACCATTAAGTTTTTATCGGAATTAGTCATGTGACCCATCACATGAGTTTAATTAATCATCAAAAGACAAAAACACTCTTATTACAGACAATACCTCACCAACGACATTAAGAGAAAAGAAAAAAAAAAAAGTTGAAACATGCAAACCTAGCCACACCATCCCTATAGTTGCCATCTCTATCGAGTTTGTTGTCAGATCCCGCAAAGCTCCATCGCACCGCCTTAGAACTCATGAAAACCCAGCCACAACCATCAAGTTCGCCACACTGCCCTAGATCTTGTGAAAACTCAGCCATAGCCATCCTTACAATAGCCAAGTTTTTCGCACCACCCCAGATCAAAATTTTAGGGGGGAGGGGGCCGGCCTGAGGTCATCGTGGGACGGGGACTAGGTTCAGTGTGACTAGGTACGAAGGGGAGGGGTGGGTGAACCACCAAACTGAGATTGCTCCTTCCCTCTCGTCCCCCCCTCCCTAAAAAAAAAAAGAAGAAAAAAGAAAAACAGGTGTGATATGAGATTTGAGAAATGAAGTGTGAGAGAAAGGAGAGAGGAGGGAGAGAAAGGAGATGAGGAATTTTACTTTTTAATGATCATTTTAATTTAAATTATTTATTGTTAGATTACTGGAAAACCCTCATAAAATAGATCACATGCATTCTATATGACTCATTCCGTTAGAAATTTAATGGATTTGGGCAGAAAATACTATAATGGTCAATATTTTCAAAGATCAGGGTCTTCTCGGCAAAAAATAAGTAAAACAGAGACCAAACCGTCACCTTTTAAAGAGTTCAGGGACTATTTGGGCTAATTACTCTTTTCTTTTTTCTTTATTAATTTACATTATTATTTAGGTTATTTTCATCTATATCCCTAAATTTTGAGCTCATTTCCACTTTGCACTATGGATTTTAAAAACTCCCACGTTAACCTTGAAAATTGAATTTATTCCACTTAACCCTTTACTAGGATTTTGGTACAAAACAGATGGAAAAGAAGAAATGTAGTCTTATTATTAGGTTTGGATTTCTATTTAAAACAAATGAAAAAAAATATAATGAAACTGTATTTAACTCATGATTTTCAGTATGTTTTTAACTGTAATTCTAACAGAAGGCATTAAGTGTGACTAAATCAAATTAAGTGGGTAAATGAGAGTCTTTGAAAATTGAAATTCTCACCTATGTTATTTGAATTCTTAGATCGTTCCCATTTTGCCACATGATCAACTACTAAAATCTCCCACTTTATCCCCTGACTTTGTTTTAGTCCCACTTACCTATTTCTTTTAGAATTTCAATTAAAAATAGACAAAAAAAAAAAAAAAAGAAAAAGAAAAAGAGTGAAACGTAATTGTGTGTGTGTGTCTTTTTTTCCGGTTTGTTTTAATAGAAATCATAACATAATGGGTTTGGTAAGACCAATTTCTTTCTTTTTCCTTTTGTTTAACCAAAATTTTAGTAAAGAGGGTTAAGTGGGAAAAATTCAAAGCTCAATAGACAAATTAAGAATTTTAAAGTGGAAGCGTGCTTAAAGGTCAGGGGCGTAAATAAGAATAACTTGTTAAAAAAAAGTTTCGAATATAATCTGATACTCTGATTTTGTCTGCTTGTGAGTGCTGCCTCTTTGTTGGGTCGTCATTTCCCACATTCCTTAGGTGACCTCGCAGACCTTACATCTGACATTTTTGGTAGCAAAATCCATCCTTTAGGTGAAATTTTTTTTTTTTCTAAATTATTTCTTTTCTTGTAGCTAAAGGCTTCATTTCTCGTTTTCTTCGTACAACAATTAATCATCAAAATATCTCTAGTCCCTAGAATATATATATATATATATATGTATATATATACACACATACACACACACATATCAGGGGGACGATGTACCAAATTGGATGTCTTACCAAATTTAAGAACTGGAAAATAAGGTCTCTTTCTTTGGATATTTCATCAAATAGAAGTAGTTTCCCAGGTAATAGAATAGCTTTTTAGAAGTTCGAAGGTTCAACTAACATACGGCCATCTTTTCTTCAAACACATATGAAACCACTTTTTTTCGTGGAATATTAATGCCTGAATTGCAAAATTTCGGAAGTTTTAGATCTTTAGAAATATCAAATATATACAGTGGTTCGTATTCTCTTTTAGAGACACATGAGGCTCCATTTGGGGAAGCATGTGAATGGAAATATTTGATATGAAAATATTTGAATGCAAAAATTTGAATAAAAACAATTTAATTGTCATCTGAATCAGTATTTAGATATTAACATTTATAAAAAAAATATTTGAACAAAAATGTTAAATGCCTGTGGACGTAGTTATTATATAAAAGGACATAGAGAGATAAGAAAATGACTCGGTAAAATTGTTTCAAATTTAAAAAAAAAAAAAAAAGGTAATATAGAGGGTATATTAGAATAGAAGTAAATTTGTTTGTTTTTTTTTTTTTTCGTTCTTTGGATGGTTTCTTCATAAATATTATTAAAAAGACAGAACAAAAAAAAAAAAAAAAAAAAAAGAAGGCCACATACAAATTAATAAATAGTACTGATATTAGCAGAAATAATGTTGCCTAATTAGAGAAAAAAAAAAAAAAAAGCTAGGGTTCAAAAATTTCCAGCAAAATAACAATTAAAATAATAATGTTAGCAAAAATAGTATTCTGGAAATTCCTTTCAACTGAATCAAAATGTTTTGAAGAATAGCACGTACGAGGCTGAAATATATATATACATACATATATATATATATATAGAGAGACACTACACACACGTACAAATATTATGGGCTTCCTTGGAAATGGGGGTCTAGTACTGTCCTTACACCTGTAATTTGCCTAATGATTACAGCGGATTAAAAATTTTTGCATATCCGAAAATATTCGGTTGAGCAGAGTGGTACACGAGATGTCAAACGCAGACTTCTGATATATAAATATACAAATATATAGGCATATATATCACAGTAAAATCCCGATCCACCCCTGACCTCAAAGAAATCGCCATTACGCTACTGCTTCATTCACTCTCTGTGTCTTCTCACTCCTAGCCTCCAAGGTACATATTATACGGTTCACTCTCTCGTTCTCTCTCTATAAATATATATAAATATGTATATACATATATATACGTGTATAGATGAAAACAAAATGTATGTAATCTTTGCTCTGCGTTTGACGAAAATTTGGGTTTCATTTTCGTGATTTACTGTAGGTTTTAAAGAGGGGTCCAGAGTAGCATAAATGGAGAAGGCAATTTCAATCTTGATCACCTTTTCGATGTTATTCATTAGTATTCTTTGTTTAATCATACTATATAGATGTGTGTGTATTTGACATTGTTCATATATACTAATACATTCGACGGCTTGCTAACAGAAAAATGGTGAAAAGGAACTTGAGCCCAAAGTAATCAACTCCGAGTACTCCAAGCAAGTTTCTGATGTTTTAGAGCAAGTTTATGCTTTTGAGGTATGATATCGAATTCCTTTACTGAAACTTCTCACAGGAGATGTTTAACTTTTCAATTCCTCATAATATTAAGCCAAAGTTTGGCAGGGGTGATGATGGTATACTAGTCGTCGATGCAGGTCTTAGATCTTTCCCATAATCTCAACATTGTAGTTTGAACCGTCATATTTTTTGCTTGAAAGTCTAGCTTTGAAAAATCGGTGTTTCTTATGAAAACTATGAGTTTGTGATTCCCTTATTTGTATCTCTAAGTTAATGTGATGGGCGATGAGGGATCGATTTCATTAGATTACTAAATGAACGATGGAAGAGGTATGAGAACGTCACCTATTGCTTTTTTTGACTAGTAAATAAAACCATTTTTACAAATTTTGGCTTGAAGTAATGCTAATGCTTGTAGAGGTCAAGCAAATTAGAAATATAAAGCATAATGTCTCTTATCGACTTTGTTTGATCAATATTTTAACTGATCTCTGCTTTTGTCATTTTTGTGTTACTACTAAAAAGAGGGGATTACACGACGGTGTTTTATCGTCGTACAAAGTTTACACGACGGTTATAGAACCGTCGTGTAATCCACCGTCGTGAAAGATACGACGACGGTTATATGAACCGTCGTGGTATCTCAAATTTACACGACGGTTAACAACTGTCGTGTAATCCCGTATTTAAGTAGAAAAATCGTGGTGTAAAGCGGATTTTACACGACGGACATACAAAAGACCGTCGTGTAAATCGGACTTTACACGACGGACATATAGAAGACCGTGGTGTAAAGTGGACTTTACACGACGGACATATCGAAGACCGTCGTGTAAAGCGGACTTTACACGACGGACATATAAAGACCGTCGTGTAAAGTGGAGTTTACACGACGAACATATAAAGACCGTGGTGTAAAGCGGACTTTACACGACGGACATATCGAAGACTGTGGTGTAAAGCGAACTTTACACGACGGACATATAAAAGACCGTGGTGTAAAGTCCACTTTACACGACGGACATATCGAAGACCGTGGTGTAAAGTCCACTTTACATGACGGACATATAGAAGACCGTGATGTAAAATCCACTTTACACGACCGACATATAAAAGACCGTGGTGTAAAGTCCACTTTACACGACGAACATATAGAAGACCGTGGTGTAAAGTCCCCTTTACACGACGGACATATAAAAGACCGTGGTGTAAAGCGAACTTTACACGACGGACATCTAAAAGACCGTGGTGTAAAGTCATGTCCGTCGTGTAAAGTCCACGTTACACGACGGACATATAGAAGACCGTGGTGTAAAGTTTCAGAGTCTATCGTGAAATGACAAAAATCAAGAGACAATTCAAGATATTAACAACATTGATCAAGGTAAAAACATACCAATTATTATATATTACAAAGATGGAATGTCATAATCAACGAATTCCATTACATGACCACACCATTCACTCCTTACCAAATCCAAATCATCAGAAGTGAAAAATTCTTTACTTTAAAGTACGTTAATTCCATTAAACACTATTTCCCTCATAAAACCTAAAATGAAATAACCACATTCAACACTTCCCTCTTGCATAGGACAAGGCTGGTTCGAGATTTTCGTTTTATAATCTCGTCTCTTTTTAATTCCTTCGCCGACCGTAATCTTCCAATCCGTTAGGGCCCTAGCAAAGTAGTAAAGTTCAAACTAATTAAAATACATATATTTAAGATTAACAAAAAAAATTAACATACTAAACTTGACTTACATGTAAATGAGTTCAGTAAAGTCGTCTCGTTTCTTCTCTCGAAGAGGATCAAAATAAAGGACGAGGTCCTCCCACGGGTCAATGACTCCCAAAACCACAACACTACAAATTACACTCCACGCAAGTTATTAAAGTATTGTGTGTTCGTAGTTTTATTAGAAAATAAGAAATTGAGTAATATGGAAGTCACCTTGCTTTTCTTTAAAGAAAAATAGTCACGGCCTTGATGGGAACACGGGGAGAGAAAGGTGATGGCGACGGCAGCGGCGGGGGAAAAAAATCGGGGCCATGGCGTCGGTTTGGGACAAGTTTGAAGTGGCGGCGGCGGCGTGAACGGATTTTAAGTTGGGGGGGCGGGCGAAGGAGGTGGGGAGGAGAAAAGTTTGAGTTGTCTAAAGTGTTGAAGATGAAAATGATGATAAATGAAGAGGAAAGTGTATTTAAGTAATGGGTTTTCGTGCGAATTCCAAAGCATGAAATTTGAAAATTTTCGGAGGATTACACGACGGTTTTTGTAACCGTCGTGTAATCCTTTTTATGAAAATTTGAAAATTTTGAAAATTTGAAAATTTTCGGACGATTACACGACGGTTTTGCTTAAAACCGTCGTGTAATCTTAGGATTGCACGACGGTTTTTAGAACCGTCGTGTAATCCTTTTTTTTTTTCTGAAAATTTAAAAATTTTTAAAATTTTCGGAGGATTACACGACGGACATTAGGACTGTCGTGTAATCCTCTTTTTTTTTAATTTCAAAATTTTTTCAAATTTTGAAATTTTGAAATTTTGAAATTTTGAAAATTTTCAGAGGATTACACGACGGGTTTGCTTAAAACCGTCGTGTAATCGTAGAATTGCACGACAGTTTTTAGAACCGTCGTGTAATCCTTTTTTTTTTTTGAAAATTTGAAAATTTTAAAAATTTTCGTAGGATTACACGACGGACATAATGTCCGTCGTGTAATCCTTCGACTACACGAGGATTACACGACGGACATTATGTCCGTCGTGTAATCCTCTTTTTTTTTTTTAATTTGAAAATTTTGAAATTTTGAAAATTTTCGGAGGATTACACGACGGTTATAAAAACCGTCGTGCAATCCTTTTTTTTAATTTTAAATTTTGAAAAATTTGAAAATTTTCAGAGGATTATACGACGGTTTTATATAACCGTCGTGTAATCCTTTTTTTTTTTTTTTAAATACTGCCGAATTACACGACGGTTCCAAAAAAACCGTCGTGTAATCCTTTGTTTACACGACGGTTTTATCAAACCGTCGTGTAATCTTATTTAAGACGACGGTTTCACAAAAACCGTCGTGTATTTTCTATCGTGTAAGTCAACTTTTGTAGTAGTGTGTTTTAGTCCTTCCTATTTTAGAAAGAAAGAAAGGGGGATGGAAAATTTTAACAGGTTAAAAAAAAAAAAAAAAAGAGTATATAACATAACATAATTTTAACAGGAAATTTTTTCTTTTTCTCTTTAAGCTGAGGCCATTTCATGAGTTCGTGAGTGAAGTCAGGGATCAAGTATCACAATGTGAGTATCTTTAAAGTAAGATTAATCTTTAAGAAAGTATCTTCTATGTATTTTTATTTTTTGGTATAATTTTATTATTTTCTACCTATTCTAATAATTGTTTTCGCCGCAGCCACCTGCTGGGCGATGGCGATTGTTTCCTGCCTTGAAGCAAAGATGAAGCAGGTTCATGGATTAGAGTGTACCTTTGATTTTGAGAAACTAGTCAACCTTTTGCACAACGACAGAGAAACAGGATTCTCAGTTGCGAAAGCCCTGGAGCACATCAAAGAACATGGAATAGAAGACAAGAAGGTAATTCTGTTTTATTTTTTGTTTTAACGGCTTAGTTTCTTACATTCTTTTCATGTTCTACTTTTTTTTTTTTTTTTTTTAATTAGGTGCTTGGAGAAATATTTATTCGTTTTTAAATATAATACTATGTCTAGTGAATACATGCCTGTTTACATGCCCTAAATATATATATATTTTTCCTGCTATGGTTAATGGTTCAAATAAAATTTATCATAATTTCTTTTTTTGTTCTTTTTTGGACTGAACTTGGTTCTCATTCAATTAAAGCTATGTCTTTACAAAACATCATCAGAGATGTCAATTATTGTATTCACACTAGTAAAAATTACAGTTTATACGACAGTTATTTACCGTCGTGTAAACTTTAAACGACGGTTCTGTAAACGTCATATAATCCAGCGTCGTGGAAAATACCACGACGGTTTTAAACACTAGTAAAAATTACAGTTTACACGATGGTTATTTACCGTCGTGTAAACTTTACATGACGGTTCTGTAACCGTCGTGTAATCCAGCGTTGCGGAAGATACCACGATGGTTTTAAAACCGTTGTGGTATCTCAATATTACACGACGGTTAAAACCGTCGTCAAAACAAGAAATATAGTTGCAGAGAACGACAAATTGACTACATTACATGATGGTTCTAATTCAAAACCGTCGTGTAATATGCACAATTACACGACGGTTTATTCCACACCGTCGTGTAATGTATATACAATCAATGAGAAAAACCAAAATTTTTTTTTTAAGCAACATTACACGACCGTCGTGTAAAGCTCACTTTACATGACGGTTCTCGAAGGAACGTCGTGTAAAGTTCACTTTACACGACAGTTCTTATGAAAATCGGAAGATTACATGACAGTTTTTGAAAACCGTCGTGTAAGGTCGAGATTACACGACGGTTTTTGGAAACCATCGTGTAATCTTATGAAAATCAGAAGATTACACAATAGTTTTTGAAAACTGTCGTGTAATCTTATGAAAATCAGAAGATTACATAATGGTTTTTGGAAACCGTCATGTAGTAGTGTCAAATGTACATTTGTTTGGGCAAATTATTGAACTGAAATAATTGGAATGTTTTCAATTGTTCACAACAATTCAACTTAAATCCAAACACACAATTCAAATTTTACATTTGAATGAAAATATTCACACTCCAATGAAGAATTTGTCCACACAGGAAATGCTGAGGCCCAACATTTTTTTTGGGCATTAAAACTGCATTCCCTCATTGCCATAGCCTCTGCTATCTTTCGACTCATGAAACCATGAATTTTCTTCGCCATGGCAGCAAAGGAAAACCCTTATGGTCTTAGATAACTCCACCCACACCATTGAAATCCTTTTCACTAGGAAATTGCAGCATCCATTTTGATCTTGAGACCCCTTGAGGAAGTTGGCCGCCATTGGTAAGACTAGACAGGACAGAGCCAGACCTTGGGCTTTCTATGTCTTGAGCTTATTGAAAATCCTTCCTAAAGATAAGAGCCTCCACCAATCTAGATGCCGTGCAGAGCTGGCCTTCATGAACGAACATAATTTCTTTCCCCCCTAACAGATTTCGTGAAACAATTCAGCACATAATTCCTCACCTGTGTCTCCCCTGAACTGGCATATTTTCCACCTTAAACTCGAGTCCTACCACTCTGATTCGCTGAACCGGCATTGCACACACGCTTGGACAGCCGATTTCTTTGGCAGCAAGTGTTTCAGAATTGCTTGGCCCACCGTCTTTATAAGGATTTCCTTCCTCCAACAGAAAAAAGTTTCCTCATTATCGCAACTGTAATTTTCTCTGAACCCTCTCTTTGAGCCCCCGAAAAATCTTTCTTTGATTTTGTCCAATCGCCAAAGGGAGACCGGACATATTTTTCATGCACCTGACTATCTAACAAACCTGGCACCGATTCAATGGTACATCTAGTACATTTCCCACTTAAGGGGTAAAAGATGTGATCAATTGCGACATATTCACCTATTGCCCTGAAGCCCTCTCATAAAGATCGAGAATTTCTTTAATTTATTTTCACTTTCATCAACTCTAGCCAGACAAAACAAAACAGTTTCATCAGCAAAAAATAAGTTGTGCACTAGGGCCCTCCTCTTGCACATAGCATGCCCGGAAAGACGTCTCTCTTCTTCAGCTTTTGACAAAAGACATCAGCCACACAGTAAAAAGAGATGGGAGGATAACGGGCATTCTTGGCGCAAACCTTGATGTGAAACAACTCTATCTCGAGGAGATCCATAAATTTCAAAAAAAAAAAAAAAAAAAAAAGAGAGAACCTAGAGCTACTAACACAATCCATAAGCACATCTGTGAAACTCCTTGGAAAGCAAAGCTTGCATGTTATGGCCTCCGAAAAAACTGAACTCCAAACGGTCACATGCTTGGCTCATATCCTACTTGAGAGCCATAAATCCCCTCTTTCCACTTCATTTTTGCCTTAGAGAATGAATAAGCTCAAAGGCGACAATGACATTGTTGCTAATAAGCCTACCAAGAACTAAAGGCACTCTGAGAATCCGAGATAATTACATGGGGCAGAATCACTTTAAATCTATTAGCCAAAATTAATAGGATGTATCTTTAGACACTGAATTAGAGTACTAGAAAAATTAAAAACGTTTTATGCTCAAGAAACAATATACCAAACTATAAAGTAATCCATATCAATCTAGCTTAAGAAGTGTTTCAAATGTGCCAAGCTCACAAAATGTTCAAAACCGTTCAAATGATATGCATGTGTGTGTTTTTTCTTTGCATCTTTTTCCTATGTCACAGGAGGGATATCTAATGTTTCCGATATCATCATTCGAAATGGCTTATTGTGCGGCGGAGATCAAAAAAGCTCTGAAAGACACTACTACAAAAGGTGGCTTAAACGACGGAGATTACACAACGGTTTATTGAAACTGATATGTAAACTAGAGATTACACGACGGTTTTTGGAAACCGTCATGTAATCTAGACATTACACGACAATTTTAAAAAACCGTCGTGTAATCTTTCGATTTTCATAAGATTACACGACGGTTTCTAAAAATCGTCGTGTAATCTCGATATTATACAATGGTTTTCAAAAATTGTTGTGTAATATTCCGATTTTCATAATATTACACGACGGTTTTTAGAAACCGTCGTATAATGTCGAGATTACATGACGGTTTTTAAAAACCATCATGTAATCTTCCGATTTTCATGAGATTACATGACGGTTTACAAAAACCGTCATGTAATCTCGACATAACACGACAGTTTTCAAAAACCGTCGTGTAATCTTCCGATTTTCGTAAAATTACATGACGGTTTCCAAAAACCGTCGTGTAATCTTCTGATTTTCATAAAATTAGAGGACGGTTTTCAAAAACCGTCGTGTAAACTTTCGATTTTCATGAGATTACACGACGGTACATGACGGTTTTCGAAAACCTTCGTGTAATCGATTACACGATGATTGTTAAAAACTGTCGTGTAATCTTTCGATTTTCATAAGATTACACGACGGTTTTTGAAAACTGTTGTTGTGATGCCCTAGAAATTCATAAGCTTAATTAATGAATTATTATTATGGATTTTATTCATTAATATGCTTTTAGTGAATTATTTTGATGAATATCAAATTTCAAGATCATGACTGATAATATATGTATCATTCGGTGTGATGATGTCGATGATTTAATAATGTTGAGTTTCTCTATTTAAATGAGAAATTCTAAATACATAAAACGTGTGATGAACGACATAAAAATTTATACGTAAGAAATTAGTTATGTCGTATTAGAGGTGTAGCGATAATTTTTCGGAAGGACCCCGATTTTTATTAGTAGATCGATTTAATGATCTTAGTATTTATTTTGATCATATTAATAGTCAAGCTTTGAGAGCATGTTTGGGAATTAATATGTCACATGGATAGAAATGAATTATTAGTATTTACTCTTAGGAAATCCAAAGGTGGGAGATTAATCAAGAATTGTGCTTGATTTGAGATCAATGGTGTAGATTTGATGCTAGAGAATCCTAGGCAAATCAATGACCAAACCTTGGATGAAAAGTGACCAATGAGAACTTAGATTAAGGATTGGTGTGATGGAAGATCCAATGGGTGAGAATAAGGATGATAACTTTGGATCAAGGGTGGATATTGAAAGAAAGAAAAAAAAAAAAAAAAAAAAGGAAGCAATGGGGGGGGGTCGGTTTTGTAGTTCAAGAAACAAGGAAAAAAATGTGAACAAAGGGAAATGAGGAAAGTGGTGCATGCATGCAACCACAAGTAAGAAATGGCATGGCCTTTTTGGGCAATTTGACCTAGAGAAGAAGCAAGTGATAGTGACCTTTCTTCTCAACTTTTTGAACCAAATTTCACCTAATATTGCTCCCAAAACAGCCGGCCATTGAAGGGCTAATTCAGCCAATATTTTTCAAATTTCATCTCCCAAAAGACAACTCTCTCAAGGCCAAAGTTGGCTAAGCACAACCCCCTAACACCCCATTTTCTTTCTCACACAAACCAAGCTCTAAACAAAACCAAGAACCACCAACACTACTCTCCATCTCCAACACTCCTCAAGCACCTCCTCCATCCATTTTCAAGGTCTAAGGAACCCCAACGCCAAGATCGAAGAAGTGCGAGACGGAGTTAGAGGACGTTTTACTAGAGGAAAAAGTTTTGAGAAGAACTCGGGAGGTTCGAGATCTTGAAGGATCCCCGGAGCATTTCGGTAAGATTTGTGAACTTTGTTGAAGGTCGTAGTTGTTGTGGTGATATAGCATGCATTAGAAGCTTTGGTATGAAAAATAAATTATATATTAAGATTCTACAGAGGATAAGCTTCATTTTAGGCTTTGGAATCACTTGATTTGCTTTTATATGTATAAAGTTATGTGCATTTGAAGTTGTGACAAAAAACTAGGGAAGAAATGAACCTCCGAGCCACTGACCAGCCACGGGTTTTTTTTATACTCCGAACCTTTTAAACTCAAAATTTTGGTTTATAAGTTGGAGAACTAAAAACTAGATTCTTTAAGCTTTCTAACAAGGTATCATACGCCTTGATTGGATAAATGTACGATTTTTGGTGAATTTTACAAGTTTGGTCTTCGAACCGGAAAACCTTGCTGGAACCCGGTACTAGCTACGGATTTTGTTGTTTTTGACTTAGCAAACCATAACTTTTTAGAAAACTGTTTCTGTCATACAAATTAGACATTATAAGCTTTCCAATGACATATCTTTTGTCTTATTTGGACTTGTAAGTAAATTGTTATGGATTTTCAAATCTTACTCATAAATCTGGACTGGTGGTGCAAACGTGGGACCAACAGTGACAAAACCTAAGTTTATGGTATGAAATGCTTAAGTACTAAAAGAAATAACTTTACCACTGTAAATTAGACATCTTAAGCTTCAAAATGAGATATCATGTGTTTAAAACGGTTATGTATATGAATTTTAATAAATCCTTAAAGATTGTATTGAAATCTGGAAATCTGAGATTTTACCATAAGACACTTAAGAAAACGTCCACATTAATATTTGAAATGTTTGGAATCTGAGGAAACAAATTATAAAGACAGAAACTAGATATTTCAAGCTTTCCAACAAGTTATCAAGTGTCCAAAACGGAATTATACTCAATTTTAAATAAATCCTACAAGTTAAAATCCTACACCGATAAAATGATTTAAACATTAAAAGGTGACATAAAAGTAAATCCTAACATATGAATATATTTAGTTATGAAATGAATTGATTTTAAGTGTGTGAACAAATAATGTGAAAAATCCTAATTTCATAAATTAAATCATAAGTTTTAATGGGCTAAACTAGAGTACACTAGAGGGTTACTGGGCCTATTTCATGAGACTACCTTGGCCCAACTAAATGAACATAACTAAGAGAATTGGACTAGCCCAATAGTAAAATAGAGGTATACCCTTAGGTGACTCCTTATCACCTTAATTGATTTATTAATTAAATTCTTAATTAATTAATTAATTAATTAATTAATTAATTCATAACCAAATGTAATTTAATAAAGGAATTAATTAATTAACTAATTATTAATTAATTAATTAATTATAAGAGTTAACCCATGATAATCAAGATTATTATGTTAAATAATTACATAATTATAATACATGATTAATTATAAATTAATTAATTATTAATCATTAATTATTGATATAATCACCAAAATAATTAGGGGTGATTAACTAGAGATTAATCAATCATTAATTATTAGATTAATCAAATTATTAATTGTTAATTCTAGAATTAATAATTATTAATTATTATATGAGAAAGAATATTTAAGTAACAATTATTAATAATTTAATTATTATTAAGTCAACTAAAATTATATGATTTAATTTTAATAACTCAATTAATTAATATAATAATTAAATATTATTTAATTAATTATTTAATCAATTCAATTAATTAATAAAATTAATTAATTAATTAATTAATAATTAGTAGAAATTTATTTTAGCGTTTAATAATTAATAATAATTAATTATTAAGGTTAATTATGATATAAGTAAATTAAGTTGACTCTAATTTATAAAATAAATGAATAATTGAATAAAGTAATATAACCATGATTTTATCTAATAATGAGTTATTGTTAAATCAGGACAATTTCTCAAATCCGCATAGTAGGAGATACAACTCCCGAAGTTAAGCACATAAGACAAGTAAGTACAAACCTCACCTACAGCATGAAACAAAATGTTTTCTTTGATGATGCTCAACGTTTGTTATGACTTGACTTGATGATGTGATGAGTCTATAAATTATACGTATTGCTTTGATTAAGTATTTGAGGTGCATAAATTCTCTTGCACTGATATAATTGACATGCCTCATAGATATGTATGCCGTAATGATAAATGCATAGTGACATGTAAATCTACACGTTGTCACAAATAATAAGAATGAGGCTAATGAAAGATAGGAGTAAGTGTCGTACCAACCTCCAATTAGTGAGAGGATATGATAAGAACGAAATTTTAAGATATGACCTTGGAGGTTGTTAGAGGGTCGCTCCCCTAACTCCCCATTGGTTGCGCGCATATGGGTACGACATAGGGGCCCTTAAATAGACAAGATATGTATATAATGAAGCATAATTGGACACACATGATTCCAGGCATTTTGAACATTCTTGATAATTACATGTGATGATATGACTTATGAAAATGTTTTGAGAGATATTGTTTGTACTTGCTGAGCGAAAGCTCATACGTGTGTGTTCGTGCTGTAGGTAACGCGGGTAAGCAGCCTATTACTTAGATGTTCTTATGGACAGGCGAAGCTATGCGGAGGCGGTGAAGGAAGGGAGTGGGATACCACCACGAAATTTAATTTCCGCATTTAGACTTCGTAATTTATTTTGTAACGACCGTAATTATAGTTATGTCCCAATGTTTTGGAATTACTAAATTAGTATGAGTACTCCATGAGAAAAAGACCTTTGACTCTTTTGCTTTAATCAACATGAAGTTATAGCTTTTTAAATATTATTTAAACATGAATTTCAATAGGATAATTATTTACTAGTGGTTTTTAATTCCCACATATAAAAATATTAATAATTCTAATTTTTATAGTATGAATACGATATAAAAAAAAAAAAATTTAGTATCTTTTTAGAACCGAATTTAAACAAGTGTTAAGATTTAAGTAAGTTTGTTAACGGTCCGAAAAGTCGGGTCGTTACAGTTGGTATCAGAGCCAGGTTTCCTGCCATCCTACCTTACGTCGTTTCCACATCAGTTTCATGCCTGTCCAAGTAAGTTAGAATTTTATTTTTATTTTTATTTTTTTTGTTGTTGTTATTGACCTTAATTTTAAAATTAGGCATCTCTATATTATCATCATGCCACCAATTAGAGGTTCATCATCCGAAGACACACTTTTTAGTGAGCTCGGTGCCAAAATAACGGTTGCCTTTCGGAGAGCCAGACCAGATCACTACTACGGAGAAACTCATCCGGGAGATTGGCTACACCATATCGAGTCCTTATGCAGCTCACGTGGCATAACACGAGGAGCATGGTCGAGACTAGCAGTAATCCAGCTGAGGGGTGCTGCTAGGCATTGGTGGGAGTCTATTGGGCAAGACCTGAACCTCGTACATTGGAGAGATTTTTGCCGCAACATTACGGAGTATTTTGTAGGTCCTTTCCTTTACCGAGAGAGGAGGGCTGAATTGACTTATGCACAAGGACGTCGCTTCTTTACTCGGGCGGCGAGATGGGCACCTGTTCGTGGCGAGAGCATGCAGGAGTACAAACGCCGATTTGAAGAGGACCTCCTAGTCGAGTGCCCTTATGAACTACGCCAAGAGGACGCATGTGAGTTGTTCTGGCAAGGAGTTCCCCCCGAGATACGGGCACTTGTGTACTTTCCTCGACCGTACCCGGACTACGACCACCTATGCTCAGAGGTCATCTACGCCGAGATGCATCTTAGAGCAGAAAGAGAAGATACTCCCCCATCAAGGGGATTAGAGAATGCGGAGGACGCTAGTAGCCATGTTGAGGCACTAGCCCCACACCAACCAGAAGCCGTGGGAGATGATGATGCTCGTATTGGTTCAGAAGAGGAGGACCCCACTGAGGTTTTCACTGAGGGAGAAGATGACGAGACCGATGGCCCATGAGTATTAGTAGAAGATTGAGTGTTGTAGTTTACTATCTAATAGTTTGCTGTTGTTGTGGATGTTTTATCTATTATCTATCTTATGTAATTGATGACGCCTGTGTTGTCTTTATGATTTATGTATTCTCTATGACAAATTATAACCAGTATGGTTGATCGTTATGTGAACTTATGATTATGTGATGTTATGACATGATACTTTTAAGATATGATGTGCCATGATTTATGAATTGTACCTCTATCGTTATGTTTAAATAAAACTCACATCATAAGATTTCGCTTAAGTTAAAATAACTTTGTCCGAAATATTAAACAAGTATGATTCTTTTAGGTTGAACACTAGAGTTATATATAAAGTCATGGTACGTCCTCGAGCGGCAGTAGCAAGACGACCACAAGAAGCGAACCTAGCTGAAATGGTCGTTAACCTTCAGCGAAGATTGGAGGACCAAGAGCGTGAAATGCAGAATCTTCGTGAACAGCTTGCTCAACAAAATCAAGACCCACCTCCTCCTCCAGCTGTCCCAGCTCAACCAGCAGCACCAGCTGTGCCTGCGGCTCAAGCCGTCCAACCTGTGGTCCGACAGGAGCCGTTGTATGAGAGGTTTCGACGTATGAAACCACCAGAATTCGAAGGATCCACCAATCCTTTGGAGGCTGAGGAATGGTTAACCTCCCTTCAAATAGTCCTGAACTTTATGGATCTCACAGATCAAGAAAAAGTGTTTTGTGCTTCCTATGTCATGAAGAAGGATGCTCGCTATTGGTGGGAGACCGTGCAAATGAGGAGGAATGTACTTGAGATGACATGGAATGATTTCATTCAGGAATTCAACGACAAATTCTACAATCGGATGGCTATGAAAGCACAGCAGAATGAATTCAACAACATCAAGCAAGGCACTATGTCCGTAACTGAGGCTGTCCGCAAGTTTGACCAACTGGCACGACTCTGCCCACACCTTGTGCCAACTGAGGATGAAAGGGTTAGGAGGATGTTAGACATGTTTCGCCCTGAGATTGCGGTAGTGATCGATAGTGGCGAGAAACCGCCTACGACTGTTGCTGAATGTGTCGAAAGAGCGCTACGCGCTGAGTATCGTCTTGCTCAAGCTAAACAAGAGAGGGCCAAGTTCTTTGAAGAGAAGAAGAAAGAGAAGTCACAATCAAGGCAAAATCAAGGAAATCAACTGAACAACCAAGGAAACAGATCCAACCTTAATGGCAATTACTCCAATCAAAACCACAACAAGCGAAAGGGGAATTTCAATGGGAACAAGAACCAGAAAAACCATCCCCAGAAGAAGAACAGTACTGTCTACCCTACATGCTCTAAGTGTGGGAAGAAACATCCAGGTGAATGCAAACTTGGCTCCAATACTTGTTATCTATGTGGCAAGGAGGGTCATTTTGCCAAAAACTGCTACACCAACAAACAGAACCAGTTGAAGCCACAAGGGACCCAACTCCATAACATGTAAGCCAAGATCGAGGGTCCGCAGATTAACCAGGGACGTTTGGAGGCCCCGCCAGGACCGAACGCTCGCATTTTTGCCTACACAAGGAATGATGTCGAAGTTGGAACCTCGAATGTGGTGACAGGTTAGCTTTCTGTGGCCAACCAAGATACCCATGTTTTATTTGATTCTGGAGCAACTCATTCCTTTGCATCACATACACTTGCTAGGAAGCTTACTCAATTTAGAGATAGAATCAATCAGACCTTTAGAACGGCCTTGCCTTCAGGACAAACTCTGTTGTCAAGTTATTGGTTACGTCATGTGCCAATAATTATTGCTGGTAGAGAACTATTTGTTGATCTAGTTATTTTAGAAATGTTTGACTACGACATCATCTTAGGGATGAACTTTCTTGGTAAATACAATGCGAACATTGAATGTCGGGCACGTAAGGTGACATTTAAACCTGATGGAGCAGAAGAGTTCGAATATGTCAACATTTCAAAGAAACAACCGAGGGTGATGATTTCTGCCATGAGAGCACGAACGATGCTACATAGCGGATGCGTTGGATACCTAGCCAATATCATCGATACGACGAAAGAAGAACGATCCAAACCGAAAGATGTGGCAGTAGTCAGAAATTTCGTTGAGGTTTTCCCAGAAGACTTACCTGGAATACCTCCTAATCGTGAGATTTCATTTGAAATCGAATTGATGCCCGGCACAGCACCGATATCAAAGGCTCCATACCGCATGGCCCCAGCTGAACTCAAAGAACTGCAGACCCAACTTCAAGAACTTTTGGACAAGGGATTCATACGTCCGAGTTACTCACCTTGGGGTGCGCCTGTCTTATTCGTCAAAAAGAAGGACGGTACGTTAAGGATGTGCATTGACTACCGTGAGCTCAACAAGGCGACCATCAAGAATAAGTATCCTCTTCCAAGAATCGACGACCTCTTCGATCAGCTTAAAGGAGCATCAGTCTTTTCTAAGATCGACTTACGCTCGGGTTATCACCAATTGAAGATTAAGGAAAGCGATGTCCCAAAGTCAGCATTTCGTACACGTTACGGTTACTATGAGTTCTTAGTCATGCCATTTGGATTGACGAATGCACCTGCGGCTTTTATGGATTTGATGAATCGAGTATTTAAGGAATATTTAGACAATTTCATCATTGTGTTCATTGATGACATCTTGATCTATTCAAAGACCCAAACGGAGCACGAAGAGCATTTGAGGATCGCTCTCCAGACTCTAAAGGACCACCAGCTTTTTGCAAAATTCTCTAAGTGTGAATTTTGGCTTGACAAGGTTCAATTTCTCGGACATGTGATCTCCAAGGATGGAGTATCTGTCGACCCATCCAAGATCGAGCTGTGAGCAAATGGCCAGCACCGAAGAATGTGACTGAAGTGCGAAGCTTTTTAGGTCTAGCCGGCTACTACAGAAGATTTGTCGAGGGATTCGCGAAATTAGCCGCACCTCTTACCGCACTTACTCGGAAAGGAAAGAAGTATGAATGGACGGAGAAATGCGAAGCAAATTTCCAAGAATTGAAGAAGAAACTCACTAGTGCTCCTATTCTCACGATTTCATCAGACGAAGGAGAGTTTGATATCTACAGCGATGCATCCAAGATGGGCTTAGGTGCAGTTTTGATGCAGAACGGGAAAGTCGTGGCTTATGCCTCACGGCAATTGAAGGAGCATGAGAAAAACTACCCGACCCATGATTTGGAACTAGCAGCTGTGGTGTTTGCCCTTAAGATCTGGCGACACTATCTTTATGGCGTTAAATGTCAGATTTTTACAGATCATAAAAGTCTTAAGTACATCTTCACCCAGAAGGAACTCAACATGAGACAAAGAAGATGGTTGGAATTGGTTAAGGATTATGATTGTGAGATTCTTTACCATCCCGGAAAGGCCAACAAAGTCGCTGACGCACTAAGTCGGAAGTCGTCTGCCACCCTTATGACAATTCAAGCACTACCACAACCGCTTCAGGGAGATATTCTCAAGCTTGGAATTGAGCTCATTACAGGAAAACTTTCCTCATTAACTGTCCAACCTACAATCCTTGGTGAAATCAAGGAAGCTCAGGGATTTGATCCTAGTTTGGTCAGGATAAGAAAGGAAGCTATGGAAGGAAAAGAAACTAATTTTAGTGTGTCAGATGAGGGTATCCTTTATTTTAAAGATAGATTATGCGTGCCTAACAATAAAGAACTTCGAAAGCAGATCCTATCTGAGGCCCACGACACTCCATACTCCATCCATCCCGGAGCGACTAAGATGTATAAGGACTTGAAGGAGCATTTTTGGTGGAACAAGATGAAGAACGACGTGGCTGAATTCGTGAGTAAATGCCTAACCTGTCAGAAAGTTAAGGCGGAACACAAGCGACCAGCTGGAGAATTGCAACCTATTGAAGTTCCAGAGTGGAAATGGGAACAAATCACTATGGACTTTGTGGTCGGATTGCCGAAAACTAGTGAAGGTTATGACGCCATCTGGGTAATCGTAGATCGTTTGACTAAATCAGCACGTTTCATAGAAATTAAAGTGACTTATTCCCTGGAAAAGTTGGCGGAATTGTATGTATCTAATGTCGTTAAGCTGCACGGCATTCCTCTATCGATCATTTCAGACCGCGATAGCCGTTTCACTTCTACTTTTTGGAAAAATGTTCATCGAGTGTTAGGAACTGAGCTCAAGTTTAGCACTGCTTTTCACCCTCAGACGGACGGTCAATCCGAGCGAACCATTCAAACCTTAGAGGATATGCTTCGTGCTTGCGTTATGGACTTCAAGGGTGCATGGAATAAGAAATTACCATTGATTGAATTCTCCTACAACAACAGTTATCAGGCGACTATCGGGATGGCACCCTATGAAGCACTCTATGGCAGGAAGTGCCGATCACCGGTACACTGGCACGAAACAGGGGAGAAGCAATTGGAAACCACAGATTTCATTATCAAGACCACCGAAGCAGTCAAGAAAATACGACAACGAATGGAAGCAGCTCAATGTCGACAGAAGAGTTATGCCGACAAGCGAAGGAGGCCCCTCGAATTTCAAAAGGGAGACTTTGTTTTCTTGAAGGTAGCACCAATGAAGGGTGTGATGCGATTCGGAAAGAAGGGCAAGTTGAGCCCGAGGTACATAGGACCTTCGAGATCACAGAACGCATTGGTAAGGTAGCTTACAGATTAGCATTACCATCAGAGTTGTCAACAGTGCACAATGTCTTTCATGTCTCAATGCTGAAGAGATATGTCCCAGATCCGTCTCACGTAATAGAACATGAACCAATTCAAGTTCACGAGGACCTCACTTACGAAGAAAAGCCGGTGAAAATTCTAGCTCGTGAAGAAAAGACTCTCAGAAACAAGACCATACCCCTTGTCAAGGTGTTATGGCGAAATCACAAGATCGAGGAAGCCACTTGGGAACGTGAAGATGAAATGAGGAAAAATTATCCGTTCTTATTCTAATTTTCGAGGACGAAAATTTTGTAAGGAGGGTAGATTATGATGCCCTAGAAATTCATAAGCTTAATTAATGAATTATTATTATGGATTTTATTCATTAATATGCTTTTAGTGAATTATTTTGATGAATATCAAATTTCAAGATCATGACTGATAATATATGTATCATTCGGTGTGATGATGTCGATGATTTAATAATGTTGAGTTTCTCTATTTAAATGAGAAATTCTAAATACATAAAACGTGTGATGAACGACATAAAAATTTATACGTAAGAAATTAGTTATGTCGTATTAGAGGTGTAGCGATAATTTTTCGGAAGGACCCCGATTTTTATTAGTAGATCGATTTAATGATCTTAGTATTTATTTTGATCATATTAATAGTCAAGCTTTGAGAGCATGTTTGGGAATTAATATGTCACATGGATAGAAATGAATTATTAGTATTTACTCTTAGGAAATCCAAAGGTGGGAGATTAATCAAGAATTGTGCTTGATTTGAGATCAATGGTGTAGATTTGATGCTAGAGAATCCTAGGCAAATCAATGACCAAACCTTGGATGAAAAGTGACCAATGAGAACTTAGATTAAGGATTGGTGTGATGGAAGATCCAATGGGTGAGAATAAGGATGATAACTTTGGATCAAGGGTGGATATTGAAAGAAAGAAAAAAAAAAAAAAAAAAAAAAGGAAGCAATGGGGGGGGTCGGTTTTGTAGTTCAAGAAACAAGGAAAAAAATGTGAACAAAGGGAAATGAGGAAAGTGGTGCATGCATGCAACCACAAGTAAGAAATGGCATGGCCTTTTTGGGCAATTTGACCTAGAGAAGAAGCAAGTGATAGTGATCTTTCTTCTCAACTTTTTGAACCAAATTTCACCTAATATTGCTCCCAAAACAGCCGGCCATTGAAGGGCTAATTCAGCCAATATTTTTCAAATTTCATCTCCCAAAAGACAACTCTCTCAAGGCCAAAGTTGGCTAAGCACAAACCCCTAACACCCCATTTTCTTTCTCACACAAACCAAGCTCTAAACAAAACCAAGAACCACCAACACTACTCTCCATCTCCAACACTCCTCAAGCACCTCCTCCATCCATTTTCAAGGTCTAAGGAACCCCAACGCCAAGATCGAAGAAGTGCGAGACGGAGTTAGAGGACGTTTTACTAGAGGAAAAAGTTTTGAGAAGAACTCGGGAGGTTCGAGATCTTGAAGGATCCCCGGAGCATTTCGGTAAGATTTGTGAACTTTGTTGAAGGTCGTAGTTGTTGTGGTGATATAGCATGCATTAGAAGCTTTGGTATGAAAAATAAATTATATATTAAGATTCTACAGAGGATAAGCTTCATTTTAGGCTTTGGAATCACTTGATTTGCTTTTATATGTATAAAGTTATGTGCATTTGAAGTTGTGACAAAAAACTAGGGAAGAAATGAACCTCCGAGCCACTGACCAGCCACGGGTTTTTTTTATACTCCGAACCTTTTAAACTCAAAATTTTGGTTTATAAGTTGGAGAACTAAAAACTAGATTCTTTAAGCTTTCTAACAAGGTATCATACGCCTTGATTGGATAAATGTACGATTTTTGGTGAATTTTACAAGTTTGGTCTTCGAACCGGAAAACCTTGCTGGAACCCGGTACTAGCTACGGATTTTGTTGTTTTTGACTTAGCAAACCATAACTTTTTAGAAAACTGTTTCTGTCATACAAATTAGACATTATAAGCTTTCCAATGACATATCTTTTGTCTTATTTGGACTTGTAAGTAAATTGTTATGGATTTTCAAATCTTACTCATAAATCTGGACTGGTGGTGCAAACGTGGGACCAACAGTGACAAAACCTAAGTTTATGGTATGAAATGCTTAAGTACTAAAAGAAATAACTTTACCACTGTAAAGTAGACATCTTAAGCTTCAAAATGAGATATCATGTGTTTAAAACGGTTATGTATATGAATTTTAATAAATCCTTAAAGATTGTATTGAAATCTGGAAATCTGAGATTTTACCATAAGACACTTAAGAAAACGTCCACATTAATATTTGAAATGTTTGGAATCTGAGGAAACAAATTATAAAGACAGAAACTAGATGTTTCAAGCTTTCCAACAAGTTATCAAGTGTCCAAAACGGAATTATACTCAATTTTAAATAAATCCTACAAGTTAAAATCCTACACCGATAAAATGATTTAAACATTAAAAGGTGACATAAAAGTAAATCCTAACATATGAATATATTTAGTTATGAAATGAATTGATTTTAAGTGTGTGAACAAATAATGTGAAAAATCCTAATTTCATAAATTAAATCATAAGTTTTAATGGGCTAAACTAGAGTACACTAGAGGGTTACTGGGCCTATTTCATGAGACTACCTTGGCCCAACTAAATGAACATAACTAAGAGAATTGGACTAGCCCAATAGTAAAATAGAGGTATGCCCTTAGGTGACTCCTTATCACCTTAATTGATTTATTAATTAAATTCTTAATTAATTAATTAATTAATTAATTAATTAATTCATAACCAAATGTAATTTAATAAAGGAATTAATTAATTAACTAATTATTAATTAATTAATTAATTATAAGAGTTAACCCATGATAATCAAGATTATTATGTTAAATAATTACATAATTATAATACATGATTAATTATAAATTAATTAATTATTAATCATTAATTATTGATATAATCACCAAAATAATTAGGGGTGATTAACTAGAGATTAATCAATCATTAATTATTAGATTAATCAAATTATTAATTGTTAATTCTAGAATTAATAATTATTAATTATTATATGAGAAAGAATATTTAAGTAACAATTATTAATAATTTAATTATTATTAAGTCAACTAAAATTATATGATTTAATTTTAATAACTCAATTAATTAATATAATAATTAAATATTATTTAATTAATTATTTAATCAATTCAATTAATTAATAAAATTAATTAATTAATTAATTAATAATTAGTAGAAATTTATTTTAGCGTTTAATAATTAATAATAATTAATTATTAAGGTTAATTATGATATAAGTAAATTAAGTTGACTCTAATTTATAAAATAAATGAATAATTGAATAAAGTAATATAACCATGATTTTATCTAATAATGAGTTATTGTTAAATCAGGACAATTTCTCAAATCCGCATAGTAGGAGATACAACTCCCGAAGTTAAGCACATAAGACAAGTAAGTACAAACCTCACCTACAGCATGAAACAAAATGTTTTCTTTGATGATGCTCAACGTTTGTTATGACTTGACTTGATGATGTGATGAGTCTATAAATTATACGTATTGCTTTGATTAAGTATTTGAGGTGCATAAATTCTCTTGCACTGATATAATTGACATGCCTCACAGATATGTATGCCGTAATGATAAATGCATAGTGACATGTAAATCTACACGTTGTCACAAATAATAAGAATGAGGCTAATGAAAGATAGGAGTAAGTGTCGTACCAACCTCCAATTAGTGAGAGGATATGATAAGAACGAAATTTTAAGATATGACCTTGGAGGTTGTTAGAGGGTCGCTCCCCTAACTCCCCATTGGTTGCGCGCATATGGGTACGACATAGGGGCCCTTAAATAGACAAGATATGTATATAATGAAGCATAATTGGACACACATGATTCCATGCATTTTGAACATTCTTGATAATTACATGTGATGATATGACTTATGAAAATGTTTTGTGAGATATTGTTTGTACTTGCTGAGCGAAAGCTCATACGTGTGTGTTCGTGCTGTAGGTAACGCGGGTAAGCAGCCTATTACTTAGATGTTCTTATGGACAGGCGAAGCTATGCGGAGGCGGTGAAGGAAGGGAGTGGGATACCACCACGAAATTTAATTTCCGCATTTAGACTTCGTAATTTATTTTGTAACGACCGTAATTATAGTTATGTCCCAATGTTTTGGAATTACTAAATTAGTATGAGTACTCCATGAGAAAAAGACCTTTGACTCTTTTGCTTTAATCAACATGAAGTTATAGCTTTTTAAATATTATTTAAACATGAATTTAAATAGGATAATTATTTACTAGTGGTTTTTAATTCCCACATATAAAAATATTAATAATTCTAATTTTTATAGTATGAATACGATATAAAAAAAAAAAAAAATTTAGTATCTTTTTAGAACCGAATTTAAACAAGTGTTAAGATTTAAGTAAGTTTGTTAACGGTCCGAAAAGTCGGGTCGTTACAGTTGTGTAATCTCGACATTATACGATGGTTTTCAATTCAAAAACCGTCGTGTAATCTTCCGATTTTCATAAGATTACACCACAGTTTTCAAAAACTGTCGTGTAATCTCGAGATTACACGATGGTTAACCGTCGTGTAATCTTCCGATTTTCATAAGATTACACGATGATTTCTAAAAACTGTCCTGTAATCTTGACATTATACGATGGTTTTCAAAAACCGTCGTGCAATCTTCCAATTTTCGGAAGATTACACGACGGTTTTTGAAATCGGAAGATTACACGAAGGTTTTTGAAAACCATCGTGTAATATTGAGATTGCACGATGGTTTTCAAAAACCGTCGTGTAATTTTCTGATTTATGATGGTTTTCAAAAACTGTCGTGTAATCTCGAGATTGAACCGTCGTGTAATCTTCCGATTTTCAAAAGATTACATGACGGTTTTCAAAAATCATCGTGTAATCTCGAGATTGTAGGACAGTTTTCAAAAACCGTCGTGTAATCTCGACATTGCAAGACGGTTTTCAAAAACTATTATGTAATCTTCCGATTTTCATAAGATTACAGACGGTTTTCAAAAACCGTCGTGTAATCTTCCGATTTTCATAAGATTACAAAACCGTTGTGTAATCTCGAGATTATATGACGGTTTCCAAAAACTATCGTGTAATCTCGACATTACACGATGGTTTTGAAAAACTGACGTGTAATCTTCCGATTTACATAAGATTACACAACAGTTTTCAAAAACCGTCATGTAATATCCCGATTTTCATAAGATTATACGACGGTTTTCAAAAATCATCGTGTAATGTCGTGTATTACACGACGGTTTCTAAAAAATTATACGACGATTTTCAAAAACCTTTGTGTAATCTTCCAATTTTCATAAGATTACACGACGGTTTTCAAAAACCATCGTGTAATCTTCTGATTTTCATATTACATGACGGTTCTGTAATCTCGAGATTGCATGACGGTTTTTTAAAACTGTCGTGTAATATTTCGATTTTCATAAGATTATATGACGGAAAACCATCGTGTAATCTTGACATTACACGACGGTTTTCAAAAACCGTCGTGTAATCTTCTGATTTTGATAAGATTACACGACGGTTTTCAAAAATCATCGTGTAATCTTTCGATTTTCATAAGATTACACGATGGTTTTCAAAATTCGTCGTGTAATCTCGAGATTACACAACGGTTTTTGAGAACCGTCGTGTAATGTTGAGATTACATGACGGTTTCTAAAAACCGTCTGTAATCTTTCGAGAATCAAAATTCAAAATTTTACTTCGTGAAATTCGCGCGTGAGCACTTGACAAAATTTCAGATTTTTAGAGTGATTTTCAGAAGATTACATGACAGTTTTCAAAAACCATCGTGTAATCTTATGAAAATCGGATAAGTACACGACGGTTTTTGAAAACCGTCGTATAACGGTTTCTAAAAACTATCGTGTAATCTTCTGAAAATCAAAATTCAAATTTTTATTTTGTGAAATTCGCGCGTAAACCCTTGACAAAATTTCAAATGTTTAGTGTAATTTTCAGAAGATTACACAACGGTTTCCAAAAACCATTGTGATCTTCTGATTTTTATAAGATTACACGACGTTTTCAAAAACCGTTATGTAATCTTCCGAAAATCACTCTAAAAATTTGAATTTTTGTGCTTTTAAATTTGCGCGTAAACCTTAACTTAAATCCACTTTCCTCTTCCTTTATCATCGTTTTTATCTTTCTCCTTCTCGACCACTTAAAGATTTATTCTACCTACTATCTCCTTCGCTCTTCCGCCGACAGCGCCAATGCCTTACCCTCTCTCTTATTCTTCCGGTGATGCCGCCCACCCTCCATTCTTCCTCATTCGACCGTCGCCCGCAAGGCCGCCATCCCTTCCCCTTCGTTCTCCCGTCGCCCTCCCCTCTCTCTCTTTTTTTTGCTGCTGCAGTCACCACCTTCACTGTCACTCTGTCTTCCCATCAAGGCTGTGAACTATTTTGCATCAAAGAAAGGCAAGGTGACTTCCATATTACTCAAAATCTTGTTTTCCAATAAAAATACGAACACACAATTATTTTATAACTTTTTTGGAATGCAATTTTTGTATTTATTGTTGTTCAATTTTTTTTTATTGTTGCTCTTTATAAATTAATCTTTTGTGCAATTTTTTGGCATTTTAAGATCTACGAACACATAATATTCTACGCTTTTTTTTTTCTGCCCACCACATGCTCGATGAAATATCAAAATAGAATTTTGTTTCATTTATCTTAATGGTATGCATCTTAATTATTTTGAATTTTGCAAACTTGCTAGGACCCTAATGGATTGGAAGCTTTTAGTCGGAGAATGGATTAAAAGAAGACGGGAGTATTAATAAACAAAAATCTCGGATCATCCTTGTCCTTACTTAGAGGGAAGTGCTGAATGTGGTTTTTTTTTTTTTTTTTTGTAGGTTTTATGAGGAACATCGTGCTGAATGGAATTGACGTACTTAAAAAAAAAAAAGAATATTATACTTGGGATGATATGGATTTGATTAGGGGAGAATCGACAAAATTTGTAATGCAATTCATTAATTATGATATGTAAATTGATAATGTAATGGATGATTTTTTTTACTCTGATATAATGTAACTAATATTTTGTCAATCATATCTTGGGCCGTGTAATGATAACATACGGGGTTAGGCCACCTGTGGGAAATCACCAAAAAATGTCAAATTATTTTTTAATTTATGTTGGACTTTACACGACGGTTTTTAAACTGTACTTTACATGACGGTTCTCAGTGGAACCGTCGTGTAAAACTCACTTTACACGATGGTTCTTGGGAGAACCGTCGTGTAATGTTGCTTAAATTTTTTTTTTTTTATTGTTTTTCTCGTTGATCGTATATACATTACACGACAGTGTGGAATAAACCGTCGTGTAATTATGCATATTACACGACGGTTTTGAATTGGAACCGTCGTGTAATGTAGCCAATTTGTCGTTATCTACAACAATATTTCTTGTTTCAACGATAGTTTTAACCATCATGTAACATTAAGATACCACGATGGTTTTAAAACCGTCGTGGTATCTTCCACGATGCTGGATTACACGATATTTACAGAACCGTCGTGTGAAGCTTACATGATGGTACACGATGGTAAATAACCGTCGTGTAAACCGCAATTTTTACTAGTGAGAAGGCCAACTCATCGTTGCTGTGTTTACACAAACTGGATTTGGAATGAAAGAAGATTGGGTAACTACTCTCACATTTAAACTATAGTTGATAGTTGATATGTTTTACAAAGGAAGTCTATATAAATATACCATGTATTTTAATTTTATTAAGAATATATATGATATCTTTTGAGCCAACATTTCAAGTATGTAGTCACATTCATTCCATAAAGAGGACAACATTTAATTTTAACTAAGACAATGATGGAAATACCCCTCAAAAGAAAAAATGGAAAAAAAAAAAAAAAAGGTAAAGTACATTTAAAAAGTAAAGGGGGGCAAAAAAAAAAAAAAAACCCTTCTTCTTTGTTTCCATGTTTTTCTTTTATTTTGGATTTTTCAAAAAAAAAAAAAAAAGTTTTTATTAGAGGGTTGTCCCCGAAGAGAGGTATATTCATAGAAATTCTCTATTTACTAATAAAAGTCTTACCTTTTATGTAATTAATCTTTTTGTAAAAACAAAATAATAATGAACTATGATGTTGTTGACAAGGAGGATGTTATCGGACGGCACGCTATGGTAGCGATACATCACGGCACAGAAAATGATGGCGTTGGCGAATCAATGGCTATGGGAGAGTCTTGTGTGACGATGCACGGTATCCAGCTTGTGGGACTGTCTTTGACATGATTTTGTTTTGAGTGTGGAACTAACCAGGATTCAGGTCAGATTCAAAACAATTAGAGCTTAAGAGAACCATTTTAAATGGGGTCTAGAAAAAATTTAGACCTTATCTGTCCATACTTTCTACTCAAGATCTATCTACTTTTCCTCTTATCCCTCTTTCCTATATTTCCAAAGGAGCACAAAGAAATCCATAAAGCTATAATTGCGAACTGAAACTGATGCCTTGAGCGTGTAAAACTTGATCTCACCTTTTAGGTCGGCCAAAATTAATCTGTTTTTTTTTGCCATCATGCTATTTATCATCATCGGTAATGAAATCGTCACACCCGTGATAGACAATTAAGATTACTATCCCAACACTTTTTCCATGTAGGAGTTCTAATTTAAATTTTGAGTGAAATTTTAATCACTATGTGCCACCGATAAGAAAGCACATATGCAAAAAGCACCATAATATACTTTCTCGGTGAAATTTCCTCATACACATAGCATAGGATTAGAAGGCACTTCTGTAAACCTTAAAAAAGTACATAAATTAAAGTTTCCTGAGAAAGCTCTGCTTTTGGAAGAGTAAACCTTAAAACGAGTGGATTTTTTTTTAATTTATTGGGAATTAATAAATTTCGATTCTTGGGCTTTTGCTTTTCAATTGGGATCTTCAATTACGATTATGCTGCATGAATAATTTAATTGCGAATCTTGCTATACAGAAAATGGTATCATCATCACCAATTAGAGAAAGGTGAGCGCTAATTAGACATGAAATACAGATTATGCACAAACTATTTAGAGTTTGCTTTCTCACAGACGACGCTTTGTTGATTGTCGTATACCTAATTCTGTCATTTTCAAAAATTCTCTCTTGGGTGAGGAAAGTAAAATATATATATATATATATATGAAGGATGACAAAACAAATAAATAAATAAACGAATAAAAAAAAAGTCATCGAGTTCAGTATTAAGGCTATATTTGTTTGGAAGGATGGAGAGGGTATGAAAGATGGGGAATATGAATGATGAAAATGATTATAAGATTCATTCATGTTGTTTGGTAGGAGCGAGTGAGAGTTAAAAGAATAGATGATATTTAATTGTTTAATTATGCTATTATTTGTTGGTATAGTTTTTAAATAATTATTTTTTGAGGTAAAATAGACTATTCACATAAAAGTAGTGGATTTGTTGAATAATGGAAGGATTCCATTTTGTGAGTTTGGAGGGAGACTCCCTCTCCCATCCTTCCTCTCTTCCTTCCAACCAAACAAGAGATGATTTGTCTCCCTCCACCCCTCTCCCTCCTTCCACCTCTCCTTCTAATCAAACATACCCTTATCTATTAACAAATAACGAATTTATCAGATAAATAATTTACTTACATCTTATATATATATTATTTTACTCACTAAATTTGTTAATTATCTAATAAATTTATTATTTATTTTAAATATTTTAAAACATTGTTATTTACTTTAATTATTTTCTTAAAAAATACTTTTTACTGCCATTTCTCTTGCTGGCTCACCTACCCACTGGAGCAATTCGTAAGTATTTTGAAAAGAATTCAACCTAAAAAAAAAAAAAAGAAGAAGAAGAAAACTTAGTAAAGAAAACTACGCATGAATTTTATTTGGTAAAAAAAAAATAGTGTGTAAAAAAAAAAACGTATTATTTTCTTAAAAAATATAATTTTTTACCTATTCTAAAAAAATGATTATTATTATGTAATGATACAACATTGAATAAATAAAATAAAATAGATAAGGTAGTTTCTCACAAATATTAAAGATTAGGGGGTAATTTGACATAAATACAAAGATGAGAAGTAACTTGACATAGAAACGAAAATCATGTGTATTTTGACACAAAAACATATAAAAAAAAGTAATGAAAATTAACTGAAAGTACAAGTTGACATATATATTAAAATTCAGAATACAACATATATATTTTATAATTCAGCAACATATTGACAATAGTGCAGTTAATTCAAAGGAAATTTATGAAATTTTTATCAAGAAGTATAATTTAGGAGAGTAATGATTTGATATGTAAAACATTTCCAATTATAATTAGGACATAAGGGGGGTGGGGTAAGGTATATTGTAAGACACAGTAGATGGCAGTATGTAGGCAGCGAGATAAATGATTGGGTTTTGATTATTATTTAGTTTTTTGTTAGAATTCTTCAATTAATTTTTTATTTTTAATTTTGATGATATTTTGAGAATTTTTCAGGTTAAAATTAAGCGTTGTCAAGAAAATATAAAGATTTATGAATTAATTAAAATCTAATGATACTTTCAAAATAAATAAAAAAAAAATATATATATATATATATTATCTAATGATACAAAATATAAAATTCCAAATTACATGATATGCTTTATGTACAAAAACAAATACAGACTATAAAAAGTAAATAATATTTAATTCTAATTTTTTCTTTATGGATATTTTCGATTTTTTAAATTAGATCTTATCCGATTAAATTATATATTAAAATTTTTTTTGACAACATGAAAATACAAATCTAAATTTCACCTCTTTATTTTATTATATATATATATATATTTTTTTGGTGGTGTCCTAAACCGGCGGGGAAATCTCTGTTTTTTTTTTTCCTCCTTCGTAAGCTCGCTCGGCCGACCCCGACCTCTATAAAAGGCCATTCACAGTCTTTAAACCAGCCACTTAGTTTCTCTCTCTCTCTCTCTCTCTCTCTCTCTCTCTCTCAATTCTTTCGTATTACGAAGCCATTTACAGGTACTTTCTTGCTTCTCTCTCTGTATCGTATTCTTTATATATATATGTGTGTGTGTGTGTGTGTGTAAATATGAATTTATGTTCATCGATCTGGTTAGCGCATTTGCGCGATTTTTTTGTTTTCTTTTCTCCCGATTTAGGGTTCCTGGCGATTCAGTTTCAAGAAATTCTTTTCGCTGCTACTTTATGTGGAAATTGATTTTCTTTTTATTTTCGCTTTTGATGGTTGGTTCGAATTACTTTAGGGATATTTTTGTTCATTTATTTATTTATTTTTGCAAAATTGGTATGTTTCTTCTATGTTTCTGCGAATTCCAGGGATAATCTCTCTCTCTCCTCCCTGCTTTTGATGGTTTTCGTATGTTCTTTGAAGGGAGTGTGCACTAAATTTTTATTCTATGCTGCTTTTGATGGTTTTCGTAACCGTGCACTAAATTTTTATTTTATGTAAAATTCGGGTGATAGCTTGGATTTTTTGGCTTTGTATTGACACTCTTTCAGTTCAAAGCAGCAATGGAGACGATTGCAGATTCCAGTCATGTAGTTTATGACTGTGGTCATTCTTCTGAGGTAACATTTTAAGCACCTTTTAATTTTTATTTCACTTTTCATGAATGTCTTTAAATGATTAAATGATTTGTTCATTTATTTAATTTTGTTTGTATATGCTGATACATATAAATGTCTGCTGTCAGAGTAACATTCTCAATGGTAAGTCGGACTCGAAGCAAGTCTGCGAGCTTTTCGAGAAAAACTGTTCTGTTGAGGTACTATTCCTTTCCTTCGAGGTTTTAATGTTTGGATTGCGGATGAATTTTAACGTATAGTGTTGTAATATTGTTTTGCTTGAATTAATACCAACGGTAGCCGAGGTCCAGGCAAATTATAAATTTGGTTATCAATCTTTTCACTAAACAGTTTTCTGCTTGTGCAACATTTGTTATAAGCTCATGCATTGAATGGTCTTGATATCAGGAAAAGAATCCACTTGCACAAGGTTTTGAACCAGACATTGTTACCTGCAGCAAGAGTTCCGAGCAAACAGGTGATCCTAAGGTATAATTACATTTTTAAAACTTTAAAGTTATCAATTTTGTGTTATTTATTCTGTGGTTATCCTGAGAGTGAAAGTGGAACCTTGTGATTTGCAGGCTCCTATAGAAAATATCTTTGTAAGATTGTTCAAAGCTGGTGGACTTGATTGGGTTGGTGCGGCTGTCCCATGCAAGAAATCAGAGAAGGATGTACAAGTGGCAGCAAGATTCGCAGTGGAAGAATACAACAATATTGAGGTTTGTGTTTGTGTTTTGTTTTTGTTTTTTTGCTTTCCCACCCACCCCCCCCCCCCCCCCCCCCAAGACAGAATGAATTTCATTGGAAAAGGAAAAGATTATTCTATTTTGATATTTTTGGAGAGATACATGTAAGAATTTGATTGTCTCAGGGTCACCATCTCGAGTTGAAGGAGGTTGTGGAGGTGAAGTGGCGAATAGCAACCGGAACTGTGTACTATCTGATATTGGAGTGTACTAACGGATGCTTCTTTAAGGCCGAGGTCACATTGCTGCCTAGAGATCCCCCAATTTTGCTGCTGTTCAGGCATCTTAAAGACTATGCAAAGGGTTGTTGAAGGCAATTTCAGTTTGCTTTTTGTCAGACTTGGTTTGGTTCACACCAGTGTGGACCTTTTTTTCTCGACCTTGTTTCTTTTGATTGGACCGTAGGACTAGGTTCGTTTACAGCTTTATTTGAGTCGTACTAGAGGAAAACAGCTTTGGTTTCAGTTGTGAAAAAATTGGAATTATATGTTTTGTTTGGCAATAGAAGCAAAGAGTTACATATCTTGCACGTTCTCACAAAAAAATTCCTCTCATTTTTTTAGACGATAATGTTATAATTCTTATATTTGTTTTTACCGGAATAATTAGTAGTATGACATCTGAAATGAAATCTAAATGCATGAAGCTAAAGGCAATGAAGTCGCATAATTTCTTCATCGGTGACAATTATGTGAGGATAAAGTTTTTCTTTGAACTTCTGGTTCAATTGTTCAAACTAAGTTTTTCTAAAATTTCTGGTTCGAAAATTCATTGCTCAGAAAACTGTTAAAAGCTGATTGTTCCAACTTTTCTTGCTGAAAGTTAAATGTCTAGACATTTGCCAAGGTGTTCGAAAATAATTGATTTGAAATGCAATTGTAATCGAAAACAATAAATGATGTAGTTTAGATTGGCCTGTTTGGATTAGAAGTTTGATTAGAACTTTTTTTTTGCGAGAAAGCACGGTACAAAAAAAGAAAGAGTTTGAATAGTCGGTTTGAATTTTTGATCTAAATGGGGGCTATAAATACGCTAAGATGCAATCGAGGGAGTGATAAAGTTACATGAACTTCATGAGTTTAGGAGCTTGAATATGCGAAAGAGAGTTAGTTTACTATGCGTGTGTGTGGTTTCAGTAGCGTGAGGTGATAGCTCCATCACCCTCAAACTTTCTTCTTCCGCGAGTTTCGGTCGCTCCCAAGTGGTGCCACTGCTTCTGACTGGTAACCCCATGAATTGATGCTTATACTGTGTCATAGACACTAATAGGAATGTTAAGTTTCAACAATTGGTATCAGAGCAACTCAATAATTCGACATGGAAGTGTATATTAGTCCATTGGACATTTAAGTTACATGAAAATTATACCTTTAAAAAAAAGTTACAGGGGAGTAGATTTTCCTATTCTACTGATTATACTGCTAGGATTGTAAGAACTTAGAACAAAATAAGGCAATTAAAAAAGTATTTTATTCATTCAAATTTGTTATTATTTTTTACAGTAAGTTGGAGGAGATAAAGTTCTCCCATAACAGGACATTATAAGTCGAAGATTATTTCTAATTTATAGGTGGAGCTCACCACGTCTAATTTTAAAATATAAAAGTAAACCTAGAAATTTAAAATGTCTCCTATGTTTGTAGGTGTAGTAATTCCATACTGACTCTTTACAAATCCAAAGAGTTAGCAATGATAGAGTTACAAATAATGTTTGTAGGTATTTGCATAATAATAATAGTAAGAAATAAAACAAAATTAAATTAAATACATATTAGGTTATTGTAATTATCCCTTGAACTATTTTTTTTCCCTTCTTTTTGCTGATACCATCCCTTCGTAGTGAATTCATACGAAAAACCAAAGAAACAAAAAGCAAAAAAGGGGCATCCCTTTGAACGTTTGTTGTTCTTGTTCTGTTTGTTTTCCTGCTTGACGTCGTCTTCAATACTATTGTCGTCGTTTTCGGCATCATTTCATGACATTATTTGATTGTCGTTTTTAAACTCTTTTCTCGTTTTGTCTTTGACATTGCGCGTGTAGTTTTCAGTTTTCGCAATTCTCGTCCTTTTGCGTCTGTCCTTATTTTCATATTGTTGTCGTTTGTCCAATATCCGTGTTTCATTTATTTATTTATTTTTAAATTTTTACGTGATTCAATGGCGTCTTCTTCAATGAATAACTCAGAGACTCCTCCCAACCAAAAAAAAAAAAAAATCCCTCAGAGATTCCAAGAGTCTTTTACACATTAATTATTTGCGTATAGTCATTTTTATTCTTCTTCTACTTTTTATTATTTATATATATATACATATATATATATATATATATATATGGTGCTGCGAAATCTAGGTAGAATCAATAAAAGCCTATGATATGTGATTTTTTGGGGCACTTCCTTTAAGCTGTCAGGGATTGGAAAAACAATTTTTCCCTGACATGGATTTTGACGTCAATTAAAAATAGACCCTTTTAACATCGTTCAAATTTTAACTGACTAAGCCTCCGTTTGATAAACCATCGTAAACTCAAATTTTTCATTTCAGTTTTTGTCTTTTTCTGAAAAATCAACAAAAATTATAACTAGCTTTTAAAAAGTCAACCAATTCAAACTATTTTACCAAACGGACCCTAACATCTTTTGATATCAGTTTAGAACTGACGTTGAAAGTTTTCCTTGTCAAGTTTGTGAATGACAAGAAAGATTTGTAACATCGGTTATATTCGTAGGGTTTAGATGCATCGCCAAAATTTCAACAGTAGAGCAAACTTTGGATTTTGGCATTCAAAATATTGATGGACAATTTGATCTATGTGGAATAAGTACGTTTAAATATGCAAAGAACAAAAAGTTCTGTAAATCACATTCATAAACAAATATTATGCAGAAATTAATTAAGTTCATTCTTCCTAAGCTGAATATGTCCACTTGGTAAAAATTCCCAGGAGGAAACTGTTAAAAAATTTTACTAGGATTATATTTATTTTAGGATTACAATTAGATTTTTTATTTATCTATCTTATTAGTAAGGGTAAATTTGGTCTATTATTATTAGGTAGTTTGGTCTTTTGATATTTTTTTTGGAGGGGTAAACCTTCTTTTTTAAGTATTTTTATTTAAGCAGTTGCTTAAAATTATATATAATAAAATAAAAAATAAAAAAAAATAAAAAAAAAAACCTTAACAACTTGTTGGTTTCTTTTTTTTTTTTTCCCTCTGTATTTGTGCGTGAGAAAGAGGTAGAGAGAGCAGCCAAGAGAATGGGAAAGAAAGGAAAAGGGAGGCTAGGGAAGAGAGAGAGAGAGAGAGCATGAAAAAAAATAGAAACTTTGAAAATTGTAAAGGAATTAGTGAGTAATTTAATCCCAAATAAATTTTGGAATTAATTGGGGTTGAATTCTTTGATTTAAATGTCTCTTAATATCTGTGGAAAGGCTGTCAATAGTGTGTGAAAACGTGTAGAAGGAAAAGGAAACAACTAAGTTAACTCTTAGAATTTTCGCACCAAAATCGCACACGGTAAACTAGTTGGTTACTAGCAGGTATTCGGATAGTATACTGGTCATAACTTCTTACTCTGATATTGGATTTGCACAAATGAGTAGGTGTTGGAAAACTTATAAAAAGCTCTATAAGTTGATCTAATTTTCAGAATAATTTTTGACATTTAAAGATTCATAATTGAGTTGAAAATTAACATCATATAGAACATGTCTTTTTTGGATAATATACTTTCCCTCCTTTTTTTTTTTTTTTAACATTAACATCATCACAAAAACAATATGCCATATATATATTTAAGCCATCACACAAAATTATCAAGTCATAAAAAAAAAATTTCATCAATTTGGCATGAACTTTGTTCTAACACATCGAGTCCTCGTCGCGTCACCTGTGAAAAGTAACTCAACAAAACATTAGAATTAAGAAGTTTCTATCTCATCACATTACCAATATTAACTCTAATGTTAATTTTCTAATATTATTATTAGTTAGCATTTAGGGCGTTACAACATGTCCAGGAATTTCCTGTTTATGTACTATTTTCTAAAAATTCTGTGCAGGAATTTCCTATTTCCTGCACAATTTTTAAGATCTATTATTATCTCAAAATCTGTTTGAAATTTGAAAAACTTTTCTTCATGAAAGTTATGGAACTTGAATAATTCTACAATTTTTGTGTTTTGCTTAAAACCAAATTCTGTCTTTAACTTGTTCATATTTCTGGTTGAAGCCGGCTGGCTGTGCATAGGGTCTGGACAAACCAGGGCTTGGATTTTCATAAAAACTGAAGCCTTTGGAGCTTCTTTTTCAAAATCTGTTGCGTTGTCCCCTAGGATTTTCAATGTTCTACAACTTTTATGTTTTAAATTTTCCCAAATGCAGCCTCTAAGGGCCTCAAAATCACCTTTTCATGGAACTACCCAGTTTTACCTAAAAACTGGCAGTTTTGCATGTGATCCATTTTATGTAGAATTTACGTGCACACTACCTCAAACGGTCGCAACCATGAGCCTACGACAACATGTAGCGCTTGAATGTAAGTTTTTAGTAATCGTGCATTTGTTTCAAACCATGTAACCTGTGTGGTGTTCCTTTGCCTACTTAGGGTTTTAGGGTTGATTTGCATCCTTAATTCATCATTCATGCACAACCTACATCTTCTTTAATATATGGGGACATATAACAAACACCTTAAAAGCATAGATGCAAACCATAATATCTCCCAAGCATACTATCAAAACATATACCCAAAACATAAATTGAGACCATAAAGCCTAATCAAGCACGTAACCAAGCATCTAAACCTATTGCATGAAAATAAATGAATGAGCTTATGTTCTTAAATACCCACATGAAAAATATATATAAACTTGAATTAAAAGCTTAATGGAAAGGCTTAGGGAATCCTGGAGGATTACCTTAACAATTTGAAGTTGGTTCTAGGCTATGGATCAAAATTTTCCTCCTTGCTTCCTTCACCAAAAATCCGGCCACACTCTTCTTCTTTTTTTTTTTTTTTTTCTCTCTCTCTCAATATTTGGCTGCTAAGGGTGAGGTGAGAGTGAGCCAAAGTTTTGGGGTAAAGTTGAATAAAAATGACCCAAAAACTCCCCCTCATCACCTATTTATAGGTAAAAAATAATTTATTTTTGGATTTATTTTTATTCCTTTAATTGCAAATCTAACCCTACAAAAAAATTTATTTGCCCATCAATCCCTTGAAGTGGTAGGCCATCATAGTGCCATCTTATACATAATTAATGCATAATTATCCTTAAAATTTTTTAATTCAAAAATCCCATATTTATCATAAATGAGTTGTCACCCACTAAGGCCATGTCTGGCAATTTCCTTAAATAGCAGTCCATTTTCTTCATAACTCAGATAATGCTAATACTGTTTTCAATTAATAACAGTATAGTTATACTGGACTGCAGTTCAGAATTTATCTGTATTTAACTGGACTGCATATGGGTCTTTCTTTGGACTTAAAGCTACTTAGCCCTTCATGTCCTAAATAATGTGCTTGATTTTTCTATAGTGGTCTCGTACCTTATTCTCACATTTTCATCCGTAATGACGGTTTTTCACAGTATAATTTTTATACTGCTTATTATACTGTTGTACCGTCCTGATCAAACTTTAGTCAACCTTAGTCAAACTTTGACCAATAGAAAATCATAAATTTCTATCTTGCCCTTTATTCTCAAAAGGCCTTATGCTTGGTTAAGCAAACTATTATTGAGTCTTATGAGACTATAAGAACTCAGTTATAGTCTGATAAAATCAAATCAGATATTTCACATAAATCTTGATGTTCCTTAACAACGAAATTATGAATCAGCAAAATGAGCAGTTGTTACAATCATTTCCGCTTTGTAGCAAATGCTTTGGTGTAGGGATTATACGGGGTCCATTGCTTGAGAAGGAAAATCCTCAGGACCCGGATGATAACACGTCGAATGTATTCATGGCAGGTGGGACATGTAGAGGTCTTGTAGCTATATATGACGGTGATGCTAATCTAAAGGGAGTGCTAACGGCAGTTCAGTATTCAGGAAAGTATCAGTACTAATGTGAGAAAATCAGTAGTTACCCCAATATTTAACTTTGCTTTTAAATTTTCGTAATTTGGTTTGTAGTTTCCCAATTATGAATTTGGCCTATAAATTAAAGCTACCATGAGACCTAAAAATTTATGATCTCTCCATACTCTAATATCAGACTTTTTGTGGATCAAATTAACCTCTCTGCATCATCATAACATCGACAACTCGTTTTATCAACGTAAGTAACTCTACTCGTACGGAAGTTGAAACAATCGTCGTTATAGCTGAAGGTGCACTCGATGATGCTCTTTCGAAGCTGCTATGCGAGCGGGCGACATTTGTGTTTCGGCATAGAGAAGTCATTCGGACCATCAGGAGATGGACTAATGGTCAAGGATAGAGTGGCCCTATTGAAAATTTGCATGAGAAACACTTCCCTAATCATAGAGCTTATTTGTTTTGAGAGTATCCCTAATTCGCTTACGTAGTTTCTCAAAAAGAAAAATGACAAATCGAAAAGGAAAACATCAGCAAAAACGACATAAAACAAGTATCTCATGAAAGACGACAGCATGCTGGAAAACGACAACAACAAGAGAAATAGTTGAGAAAGCATGAACGACAATTTTAGTACAAAATAACAACATCCTTGAAAACGACAGACAACTGAAAATAAAAGGAAAAAAATAAGGGTTCAAAACTGTCGTTCGTGACTAAAACAATAAAAATAAAATAAAAACCTAGAATTTCTTGAATTTTTTTTTGAGTAAGTGATTTATAAAAAAAAAAATTAAAGGATTTAGAGGTAAATAACATTTTTTAAGAAGTTTTTTAATAAATGGCCGAAGTTTTTAAGAATTAGTTAGAATGCCTATTTTTAAAATAGTCAATTACTTCTCTTAAAAGATCAATCAGTGATTGACCATTTAATATTGTTAATTCGGTAAATCAGTAATTGATCATAATCAATCATGGATTGACCATAGTCATTATTAGATTAGGTGATCAAAATAGGCCACCCAATCTAATTTTCTAAAAATTAATCCTTTGTTTAAGCTTAAAAAGAAAGTTTGTGTCTGAGCAATTGGATATTGAAGTAAACCGAGCTCCATATGAAGGCCTTTTAGCATTTAAACAATCCATATTTATAGTTACTGTCTCTCTTTGTGTAAAAAGAAAAAGAAAATCTTATATCTTTGAGGAAAATGCTTTAATTCTTTTTTACATATGTTAACCAAAATAATGACAAGCTCTTATATGACATACGAAATGAAATCTGAATGCACGAAGCTAAAGGGAATGAACTCGCATATATAATGTCCTCGTAGTGACAATTATGTGAAAACTGTAATTTATTTGGTTCAAATATGTTGGAAAAAACACATCAAAGTACGCAAAATACAAATAAAAGCATCGATGACAGTACAATTGAACAAGAACTAAAATACAAACTCCACAACATCACATTTCCTATTACAGTTTATTTGGCTCTCTTAATACAGAACAAGAAATTAGCTAAAATGACAAGATAGTGATTTCATCAGAGTCATGCCTAAATCCTTGCCAGTTTGATCATGAACGGTACTTTTCATCCATCCCCCTGTCACAAAAGAAATGAAAATAATTATGTTGTTGATAATGTTTGGTTCTTATAAGAAAATTAAAAATTTATAACTACAAACACATTACAAACTTACTCTTTCAGACTTGCGAGACTCTGTTTTCCTCGACTTGCTAGTGTGACCTTCTCCTCCCTCTTGAGCGAGAGCTGGTTCTACGGCGTCGTCCTCCTCCAAATCTTTTGAAGAACCAAAGATCGAAGCTTTGGCTGAAAAGCACCATGTATCCCACAGATATTCCGATCACTAGTCCGCTTGCATATCCCATCATCACCACCTTCCATTCCGCCATTCCACTCTCGTGCTCTCCATCATCATTACCTTGGTCCAGTTGTGCTTCATTGTTGCCGCATGGTTGTAGAGGGAATCCACATAATCCCAGGTTCCCAGCATATGAGTCACCGTTAAATGTTTCAAATTGCTTCCCGCGAGGAATTGGTCCTTCTAGTCTGTTGTTGGAAAGATCCAAGACTGCAAGTTGATTCAGACCTGCTGCCAATTCCACTGGAATATGACCTGAAAGTTTGTTTGAGGAGAGGTCTAACCATTCAAGATTGCTCATGTTCGCCAACGATGGAGGAATGAGACTGGACAACCGATTGTGAGAAAAATTCAGACCCTTGAGTGAATTGAGCTTTCCAATCACCTTTGGAATCTCTCCTGTGAAGTTATTACTTGAGAAATCAATGGTCATGAACATTTTTTGGATTTTTGGAAGCTCAATGAAGTTCCCTTTGATTGTCATTGTCACAGAATAATAGGAGCCACCTCCATAGCTTCCCATGTATTCCAAAACATCTGAATGAGCATCCATCATGGCCATAAAATTCTCAAAATATTCTGCCGGTAAAAGACCTGTGAATTCATTGTTGGAGAGGTCCATGATTCTTAACTTTTGGAAGGGGAATCTCACCTCTGGACTCCTTATTGGACCATGAAATCTATTAGATTTCATGACCAGAATTTGAAGCTTTGGAAGAGATGCCAACCAATGGGGAAAGGATCCATTGAGCTTGTTGTTCCCAACATCTAGAATTTCCAAATCTTCACAGTTTCGCAAGAAAAGGGGCAGTGACCCTTCCATCTGGTTTCCATGAAGGTTCAAGAGCCACAAGAAGTTTGCCGTTGTTTCTCTTGAGAGTCCAGAGCATGGAGTAATGCTCCCAGTCAAATTGTTGTTTGACAAATCAAGGGTCTTAATCTGAGTGAGGTTGCAAAACAGAGAAGATATCTCTCCAACGAGTTGATTGTTTGAGATTGAAAACAGAGAAGTTGAAGGTGGGGGAATCGGAAGATGACCTTGAAGCCGGTTGGAGCTTAGGTCAATAAAATACATGCGTTTCCAAGGAATCTGCTTCATATGTGTTAAGAGATTGTGAGAAATATTTAGATAGAACAATGAATCCTTCCCAACGTTCCAAAACCATTGGGGAACAATCCCTTCAATTTGGTTGTTGGAAAGGTCCAAGTGTTCTAAATTTTCAAAGCTTCTTAACGAGTGTGGGAACTCACTGATCTGGCATGAAGACAAATACAAGAATTGAAGGGTATTGGGCAAAGCAGATATGATGGAGTTGATGGAATCCCTTGACATGCTATTAAAAGAAAGATCAGCATACTTGAGATTTTTTAACTTTGAAGATTGGTCTAACTGCAAGACGCCACTCAAGTTACTTGATGAAAGATCTAACCTAGAAAGATTCACTTGCTGAAAAATCGATCGTGGAATAAAGCCTTGTAGTTTGTTAGATGCTAAATTAAGAGTAACCAAAGTAGAATACTGGAATTCGTCAATGTGACCACTGAATTGGTTGCTACTTAGATCTAGATCCTGCAAATATGGTAGGGAACATAACCAAGTAGGTATCATCCCATTAAGGAAGTTACTAGATAAGGACAAGGCTTTCAAATTCAAAGGAACAGAACCTAATAACTGATGTTTTGGAAAATCACACAAAAAAGTTGTTTTTGTGGAGTTGTTGCAAATGTCGGGGAGTTGACCTGTGAAATTATTACCGGAGAGATCTAAATGAGTCAATTTCTCTAGATTAAGAAAGGACCAGGGGATTTGACCACCAATGTTAGTAAAAGAGAGGTCTAAGGATGTGATTTGTGTTAAGTTGCCAAGAAGTGCAGGATACAATCCTCTCAACTTGCAGGAGCTGAGAAACAGAGTATTCAAATACTTCAAAGTTTTGGTAAGATAAGGTAAATCTATCAAAAACCCAGTTTCAGAAAGATTCAGATTTCTCAATTGGCTACTCCAATTATATTGAGGAAATGAACCACTAAGATTCCAATTATGACTTAAATCGAGCTTCTGAAGTGTTGGAAGGTGAAAAATATTTTCTGGAAACTCTCCTCTCAGTGCACAGAAACTAAGATCAAGAGATGTCAAAGAAGTTGACAGATTCATAAAGGCATTAGGTGAGAGGAAAAACATGATCACATTACTCAATCTCAATTCTTTAAGACTAGTTAAGTTTGCAACAATTTGTCTCAAACTAGATGTCTCTAGTCTCAAAAAAAAGTTTCCATGAAGATCAAGTGTAGCCAAACTAGACAAGTAAGAGAACTCAAGAGGTAGTTGGCCTGTGAAACCCGAGTCAGAAAGGTCAAGGTGAATCATACTTGAAAACCTACCAAATTGGGGTGAAATTTCGGAACCATGAAAATCATTTAGGAAGAGAACAAGTGATTGGAGATGAGTGAGGAGGAACAAACTGTTGTTGGAGTGGATGATGCCCTGAAGCCTACTGCAGCCAAGATCAAGCCTAATGACATGACCGGAGACCTCATCACATGTGACTCCACTCCATGTGCAACAGTCCCTGCTCACATTCCAATACACTGTACTATTAGGATGAGTAATTCCAAGGACATCAACACAATAATATAAGTAAGAAGTATCGTTTGTGATGGAAAGAGAGTTCTTGAAGTGGAGCAAAGCGGAGCTTTCATGGGGATGGCACAGTGGAAGATGAGAAGGAAAGTGAGAAGAAGGAAGAGCAGATGAAGTAATAAGGAAGAAGAAAAGGAGACCCAACCATGCAAGGAACACCATCATCATGATTTCAGTGAGAAGTTAAAAGAGAATGTATTCTAAATGTTTTGTGGAATGACATGCTATGCGACAATGCATATTTATAGGCACCTAATCTAAGAGAAGTACATATGACCACAAGGTATTTGGAATATTTTATGAAAGAAGAATTAATCGAGATATATGAATACATGGCAAAATACAGTGAAAGTACTATAGCATATTCGGTCAGGCATATTGTTATTTTTTTAACCATATTTCACAAACTTATTTTGTGACAAACTTTGTTTCTGTCTGTTTCTTTATGAGAATCTAATGTTACTCTACTTGTCTTATCGTGACTTTTTTGGTATGTTTGTTCGCTATGTGGGTCTAAGTATAAGGTCATTTCACTAGCTGTGATATTTTGTGGGATAGATTTTGTAAAATTTCCTACAAATTCAAAAACCTTGTAGAAGTAAAAACAGAATTTTAATGTGAGAATGTGGGATTGTCTATGTAAATAGGTACACATATGTATATTCGTTGTTCGAATGCATAGAGATCATGGATATCGTTTCTTTCGCAAAAAACAAATGTATCAAGTATTAATTGTTGGATCACTATCAGGATCACTTGCGTTTTTTAATTTTTAATTTTTTTTTTATCATTTAAATATTGATCAAATATAGAGGACTTCTTAATTTTTTGATTTCCGAATAAATTGAAAATCAATAACCAAAAAAAAGTTGACATGCTTTATTATTATTTTTTTCAGCAAGCAAAATTCATGAATGTACTACATTTTCAAACATAGATAATTTCTTTTTTTTTTTTTTTTAAAGGAAATACTTCAATTTGCAAAAATACAGCCATGCATACTCCGTGTAATTTGTTTAACTAAGCATAAATATGAATCTACTTATATTTACAAAACAGTATCACAAACTACAATAGGTAAATAAAAACCATTGCTCAATTATATAATTTTATAAAATTAAAAAAAAAAAACATTGGACAACAGTCTTACAAACATTGGCTTCTCATCTCAAAGGTGGAAGGAAACCAACAATAAACAACAATAGACAAACATTTTACAAAGTCCCCTAAATTTAGTCATATGTACAACAGAGTTCTAATATATTAGGAATTTCATAAATTTATACGTTCAGTGGGTTTTTAAGATATTTTAATACTATAATTATTTTTCCATGATCAATGAGTCATCCATTAGTACTAATCAAGTTAATTTGTCCATATATATTTGACTACAATCTACATGTGGCACTTGAATTTTAAAACATAGTGAGAAGAGAAAGTGTCTGCTGGATTCCAATGAGAATCCTTTCCTATTTCCCTTAGGATTATATGAGCAATATTCAAAATTTTTTCAATCACCTTAGGATTATGACTATGAAAGACCTCCTAGGAGAGAGGAAGATGCAATACTCTGAAAATACATAAAGACATAAATATATATATATATATGTTAAAAAGAAAGATATTTGGAGAAATATGCATTGCTAAAAATATATCCTATAGGAGCCCCTGATTGCCAAATTCATAATTAGAAAACGAATTGGTGGTTGGATGAGCCATCTTGTGACATGCGTAAACGTAGACCTTTCCACTAATCTATTCCAGCCATCATGTACAAAATTTCCAAAGTTATCTTGATAATTATAACTTCTCAGATATTTATATATTTATAAATATTTACAGAAAAAAAAAGTTAGAAGAAATACCAAGTTAAAGTCTTTTTACTGATACAAAATATGTATCTTCTGTATTTAATATGAATTCTTAAAGGGACCAATGATAAATTAAAAAGGATTGTATCTCAGTATTCGTACACAGATAATCTCATGCAAGTCCCACTAAATAGATATGACAGATCATTTGTGATGTAACAGGAATGAATCCCATGATTTGGGTAACTTATTCATTGGATTGATCATTTTCTTCTTCGTCTAAACTTTCCCATTTCCAATGCAAGTTGGCTTACATTTTCCAAACGTCAGTTTTCAAGTAGTTCATGAGCCACCGAAAAGAAAGAACGAAATCTTTCTCATCGCTCACTAGTGAATGTTATTTTTGTGTCTTGTATGTGGAATTCTACAACTACTGTCATTTTTTGTTGTTAAAGTAGACATGATATGACCAAAATTGAAGAGGCTTCACTTTTTTCCAAACGTCCAAAATCAAGTGGTCCATGATTTAACCCCATTTGGAATAAGTCAATAATAGAATATATTAGTTTCTTTGGACCTACTTGACAAGAATAATAATAAAAAATAATAATTATAAGAAAAGAAACTAGAATTTTGATCATCTTCATTATTTATGAATCTTCTTGTTACATAGAAGAGATTTTTGTATTGTAAATAAATGACAAATCATGAATTATCATACGAAGTATAAATGAATAATGTCAATTTAGAGGTGCATTTTTCGTCTAAATTCTTTTAATTATTACATTTATATAGTTGTTTTAAAAAACATCAAGTTTCACTCAATTTTGATTTTCAAATTATCGTATTTAAAATTTAAAATCTTAAATAAATCAAAATGGAGAGAGAGAGGTCTTCTCACGGCATTATAATAGGCGTGTATTCACAATAATAAAACCTGCTCTCATCCATAACGTATCTTCTCGATTAAGTTAAATTAAAGTGGTTTCATATCCCATTAATTCATGACTTATGACAGCAAAACTAGACTTCATGACAAGTCCTGTTGTGGCCTGTCAATTTAGGTGTAATATTAATCATGGATCAGATTTATTTCATTGTAGCTGTTCCATAAGATATAAAAATCATTGACACATATTCTTGTTTATTATTCTTATCAATCATTTATTATTATCACAATTTGTGTCTTTACAAAACGTATCGTCTGGGTTGGGTTAGATTGAAATTGGTTGTCACAATCCTAGTATTCAAAGTCTTTGTACAGAGATCCAAATTAAAGCTTCAATTATGTAAACAATCACGGTGCACTAGATTCAACACTAAAATCTTTGAAATTAGACAAAGTAAAACAATATAGGAATTGCTTGAAGAAAATAAATTTTTACTTCTCCTTGTATGGCCATAAACAATCGGAGCATTTTCATCTTCTAATGCTTGCAGTGAAAAAGGAAATCACTACAGATCAGATTTATACATGCAATAAAAATGAAAACGTCAATAATCTTGTCAAAAAATGCCATAAAGCGAGAATAAAAGGGCCTAGAAACTGGATCCAACTCGTGTCAAGTCCTATTACGTGACTCGAAATTCTATCAAATTGTTTAAGTCATTGACTCTGATTCCTTGTTAGTGTAAACAAAAGAGGCTCGTGTTTTAGATATTTATGTACGCCTAGCTTCGCGTTGTTGGCTCTTATAATGTAAATTTGTTGGTTTCAATCTCTATTCGGTGCAGATGTTTTTTAGTAATAAGGATTATGATACCGGTAAGAGTCCAGAAAAAACTGGAAGTGAAAGACGAGCTTTTGTTGGCCCAAAACACACCACTACTTAATGTTCCTCATTGTCCAGAAACTTATGGCTGAACATTTCCCAAAAAAAAAAAAAAAAGGTTCTTCTACAGTCCCCAGTTCATTTCTAGGGGACTAGTCCAACGAAATCTTAGGCATCTTCGTTTGGATCATGCGTTCATTTTTTGAAAAGAAAATTTTCTTATTTTAATTGAGAAAGTCTTTTCATTTTGAGGATAAGATAGTGTTTGGATGTTCAAAATTTTTTGTTTTGAAAATAAAAAGTTGTTTGAAATGAGAAGAAATGATGTTAAAAATAGTATATTATGAGAAGATTTTAAAAAGATTCATTTTCTTGTTCCAAAAAGGTATTATACAAAGCAAGTTTCAAAATAAAATAGTTTTCCTTTTGCAAATGAAAAAATTTGAGAAAAAACGGTCTTCTGTAAAAAATTTTCAATTTTGAAAATTGAATATGTCATCTAGACGTAAGTTAAATAGTCTATATCTGGCATGAAGGGACAGCTTCTATTAATTGAGGGCAAGAGGTTCAAGGAAACTAAGAAGTTTGACTAAGGGACTACCGTTCGCTTTTATTTATTCATTTATTTATTTTTATTTTTAATAATTTATCTTGATGCTCTAAAAAAGCAAGTTTTTGTTTTTGTTTTTGTTTTGTTTTTTGTTTTTGTTTTTGTTTTGATTTTGTTTTGCTATTTTTGCTGGTGCAGTTTTTGTTATTTTATGGTAGACCAGATTTTTGTTTCATCTTAATTTTGCAATGGTTGGGATCAATGATACATCAAGTCTTATATATGGTATCATATGGTATCCGATAATGTAAACTTCAGTTATTGTAAATGTAAACTTCAGTTACTAAGAATTTATACAGAAGGAAATGTAGCTAAAGTAAATGCGAATTTTTTTTCTTATTTTACATATCCTTTTGCATGAATTCACATTTCTAGTATCTAAAAGTTCATTTATAATAACTGAAGTTCATATTGCTGAACACTATCTGGCATTGGATATGAGACCGACCCTAATACAATTCATATTGACTGATGCCAACCCTAATATAAGACCAACCCTTAATGATATATTCTAAGTTGCACTTACAAAAATATTGACTGTTTTAGAGTAAAAATATGTTCACTTGATATACTTAATAAACTACAATTCATATTCAATTTTGGTCCTCAAACGACCACCTCAATTGCTAAATTTATATGTTTACTTAAAAATCATTCTTACGTGAAATTTAACGAGCCTTAATAGTAAAATTTGTAGTAATCATTTTAATATTTTTATTACTTAAACTCTAAAAAACATTTAAACATCATAATCATTTTGGCTCCAAATTCGTATAAAAAAAATATCACAAATTTTGCTTCTCTTCTTTTACTAATTAAAGTAAAAGTAAAAGTTTTGCCAAACGGACTCTTAAAAAAAAAAAAAAAGAAAAAAATTTTGATTCTAATGTAATCTCCCCGGTGACCGGAACCAGTGCCAGTGACCGCAGTCAAATACATACGGTAATCTTTGTTGAAATATAAAAAATATATATTATATAAAAATTCATTTTGCATTCTGATAGATTTTATTTTGCATTCTATTAGAATCTGGCCATTTTGCCTTTTTTTCATTTTATCAAAATCCATTTGGCTTTCTCAAATTCTATCAGAATTCGTTTTGATTCTATTATAATCTATTTTGTATTTTATCAGACTCCGTTTGCATTCTATTAGAATGTGTTTTGCCTTCTAAGATTCTGGTAGAATCCATTTTGCATCCTGATAGAATCCGTTTTGAGTTCTATAAGAATTTGACTGTTTTGCTATCTATCAGATTCCATTTTGCCTGTTTTTCATTCTATCAAAATCTATTTTACCTTCTCAAATTCTAGTAGAATCAATTTTAGATTCTAATAGAATCTCTCTTACTATTGAAGCCGGATATGTCCGGTCATCTTTGTTGGAATCTAAAATAAATTGACCGGCCATCTTTATTGGAATCCAAAATAAATTGTTTGGTAAAAAATATAACATTAATTAAAAAAATAGGCATAACATTGATTCCAAAAAAAAAAAGATTTATTCCTACGTGCCTGTTCTATAAGATTAGTGGGCGTTTGGAGCATGCATTTCAGTTGGCGTTTTTCAAGTACTTTTTGTCTTTTTTTCTCGAAAAGTAAACCAATTTTACTACAACATCAAGGTTTTTTTTTTTTTTTTTTTTCAAACACATTTCAAGTTTTTACACTTTTTAACTGTCATAGTTCATTTTCATCCAAATACACAACTACAAGCATTCACTCATTTTCAATCAAAACATTTTGTAGACTCTATAACTGGAATGTATATTTCAAGCACCCCCTAAATCATGGCTTATTAATGAAGTCAGCACAAGTCTTTGGGAGAAGAAAAAAGTAATATCAAATACTAGCATAACTTGTTTCTGCTCATAAGGTGTTTTTTGGGTGGTTAACTGGGTTCGTTTGTCTTTCATTATTATGAATTAAGAACAATACTAATAGTGAAACTGATATTGCTGACAGATGGAATATTCACAACGAAACAACTAAATTAATTTATTAGGACTAACCAGTGTTTATTTCGGTAGATAATATCTTGATTCATACTAAAGAAGCGAGCTTCAGAATTTTGGCTATTTTTTTCCCTCTGACTTGACATAATTGAGATATGTGTTCATTATGAAACCAGCATTAATCACTCTAAAGCCTATGTGACTTGGTGATTATTTTATTGAGCAAACATATCCGTGACCAATCGTTGGCAAAAGACAAACTAAATTTTATCAATGGATTAATAAGATAGTACTGTTGTAGCTTAATTAACTATGTGAAGATTTTGCTGTGCAGGAGATTTGTAAATTCAAGGTACAAATTATTAAAATTTACGAATTTGAGGGTATTTTACAATTACGGGATAAGTTTAAGGAAGCCGACTGTTCACAAAAATATATTAACGACTCTTTTAAAGAAAACAATAAACCTAGTTATAAAAATAATAATAATAATAATAATTAAAAAAAAAAAAAACACACACACACACACACACACACACAACCATTGTCAAATTGTGAAGGAGAAAAAGAAAAACTTTAGAATTTGACAACGACCGAAAAATGAAGAGTGAAAATTACATAAAACCCTATACACATTTTATTTTCATACATATATATATATATATATATATATAAGAAATTATAGCATATCTTTTAAGTACTTTTAAAGTTTATAACATGTTTTTCAAAAGATGATAAATTATAGCATGTTTTTATGATAAAAACTTAGATTTCCTTGGATTGTTTTAAAAACTTTCCAATTTACGGTCAATTTATAGCCACAAATTTATATACATAATTTCTTGTTAGAGAGAGAAGAGGAAGGAGGAGGGATTTTTTTTAAGTATTATATGATCATAACTTTAATCATGCTATTAAATTATTATTCTGCTTAAAATCTTGTGCTCTAATTTACTATTATTCTCTTTATAAATATTATCTTGCTCTTTCTCCCATTCAAAATACTGTGAAAGCAACAAAGTATATATTCCGCCAGGCTTATTGTTCTTTTTGGCGAGACATGAAAAAACAATAAAGCATATTCCGCCAATCATTGTCAAATACAATTGAAAATAATATGTTAAACTAAATTATTTAGTAAAACAAATAATTATCAAAAAAATTTGAACAGATAACTAAAACAAATAATTGAAACAATTATATAGTCATTTTTAATTTCTTATTTAGTTTCTTAGTTATCATATTAAAATAAATTGGGAAAGCTAAGTTTGAGATCTTAAAAATTTTATTGTTTCTAGTTATTTTGTGACTAATTGTAAGGGTGTTTAAATAATAATGAGATGAGGAAATTGTATTTAAACTAAACATAGAGGGTGTTTTGATTAATATTTTCCCTAAAACCTATTGGAATACTTAGTGGGCTTTGGAGCTTTGTACCTTTATTTATCGGGGAAAGTAACATGAATGACATAAATTTATAGACTATTATTCCAACACAATACAAAAAATTAGTATTAGACCAATATAACACAAAACTAAACTAAAATTATATAAAATTTGTGTCATATTGGTCTAGAATGAATAATTAGTGTAATGTTGATCAATAGATTAAAAAAAAAGGTTATTTATTAGGCAATTTTCTCTCAATTTATTTTTCACTCTCAGATTTTGGGAACACATAGTATGTAAGATCAATGCTAGTCAAAGATTGGTGAGTTGTGGTTTATAAGGATTTAAAGCCTATTAATAATATAGTTACGTATCAAGTGATATAATGAAAAAATAAGTTCTGAGATACAATATTTAAAAATTTGAAGGATATTTATTGTACTTTCTTTTCATAATTTGAAGTTTATCGGAGGATAATCACTCTATTCTAAATAAGGGTTGTGGCATCAATTTGGTCTGAATCGGGACGTGACAATATCAAAGGTCTTCTTCCAACAAGACATGTAATGATTAATGCTCTTTTTAGTGAATTTTCATCGCAAAAAGTGTTTCAATACATTGTTGTCAACGTAACTTAAAGATAGGGTTGGACGTTTGACTTTTCTTTGCCTTGTCTTCTGTACTAGCTTTCTATTAGCTATAGCTGTATATCAACATGTGGTGAGGAAGTAAAAAAGTTTACCTTAACTTTTTCAATCGCGTTAGAAGAGAGGAAGATAAGAACGTACAATTTTCTGAAAATCAAAAAATACATAAATATTTAAATAAATAAAAAAATGATTTGAGCAGAAAAATGATTTGGTAAAACAGATCATATAATGATGATTGGATGTGCCATATTGTGACATGCATGGATGTAGACTTTCCACACTAATCAATGCGGTCAATCATGTTCAAAATTTCCACCTTAAATTACATCCAGAATATTGGATTGTCAAATACATATTGAAATGACCAATCAAATTTCAAAAGTTGTAATCTTGATGATTGTTACATGTCAGACATTATGTGGACATTTTTTTTTTTGAAGAAAATGAAAAGGAATTCAAGTCAAAAGTCTTTCTGACGAGACAAATTAAATACAAGGATATCTAACTTATTTTTTGGGCTCGACATTTTCTTTTTCATCAGACGTTGCCCACTTTCAGATTCCTATGCCTTTCGGCTTATATTTTCCAAGTGTCAGTAATCAAGTGGTTCATGATCTACTGAATAACCAAAAGCAAAGATATAATGAAAAATAATCTTCCTCATTGCTCGTTAGTCAATGTCTTTTTGATTTGGAATTCCACAACTAATGTCATTTTTTTTTCTTCTAAAAGTAGATATTGAAATGACCAAAATTCAAATGGACAAAATGCTTCATTTTTTTTTTAATTCAAAAATTGAAAATTATGTGATCCATGATTTTCGGCAATTAGAGAAAATCAACATTTGAATATATTATCTCATTGAATGCTTGACAATAATAATAATAATAATAACAATAAGAAAAATAACTTCTCTGGTGTCCAATACTGGTGTCAGTGATTGGAGTCGGATACATCCAGTAATCTTTATTGAAATACAAAATCTATATATTTTCTCAAAATCTATTTTGCATTTGGAAAGATCCGTTTTGCACTTTATCAGAATCCGGTCGTTTTACCTATTTTACATTCTATCTGAATTCATTTTGCCTTCTTAGATTCTATCAAAATCCATTTTGCATTATATTATAATATTTTTGCCTTCTTGGATTCTTATAGAATCTAATTTGCATTATGGTAGAATCCATTTTGTATTCTGATATAATCTATTTTGCATCTTGATACAATCTGTTTTTCGTTCTATCTGAATCCAGTTGTTATGCATTTTACCAGATTCCGTTTTGCTTGTTTTGGATTCTATCGGAATTCATTTTGCCTTCTTGGATTCAATTGGAATTCATTTTGCCTCTCTCTCCTATCTCTAATAAAATCTCTCTGACTATCGGAACCAAATACGTCCGGTTATCTTTGTTGAAAATCCAAAATAAATTGTTTCATAGAAAATATAACATTAATTAAAAAAAATCATATAACAATGATTGTAAAAAAAAAAAAAAAAAAAAAAAAGATTTATTTCTACGTGCCCATTCTGTGCCGATTCTATAAGATTAGTGGGCGTTTGGAGCATGCGTTTCAATTGTCTATATACTTTTTGTTTTTTCTCTCTAAAAGTAAACCAACTTTACTATTCATATATCAAGATTTTTTTTTTTTTTCCTATAACATATTTTATATTTTTACACTTTTTAACTGTCAAAGTTCATTTTCATCCAAATACACAACTACAAACATTCACTCATTTTCATCAAAACATTTTGCAGACTCTATAACTGGAATGTATATTTCAAGCACCCCCTAAATCATGGCTTATTAATGAAGTCAGCACAAGTCTTTGGGGGAAGAAAATTGTAATATAAAATGTTAGTATAATTTGTTTCTACTCCATAAGGTATTTTTCGGCTGGTTAACTGGGTTCGTTTGTCTTTCATTATTATGAATTAAGAACTATACTAATATTGAAACTGATATTGCTTAGAGATGGAATATTCACAACGAAACTTAAATTAATTTATTAGTACTAACTAGTGTTTATTTCGGTAGATAATATCTTGATTCAAACTAAAGAAGCTAGCTTCAGAATTTTGGCTATTTTTTTTTCCCTCTGACTTAACATAATTGAGATATATGTTCATTATGAAACTAGCATTAATCACTTTAAAGCCTATGTGACTTGGTGATTATTTTAGTGATTATGCTATTTATTACAATGTTTAAAATTTTATGCCATAATTTGCTATAATTTTCTTTATAAATGCTTTCATTCAAAAAACTGTAAAAGTAACAAAGTATATATTCCGCCAGGCTTATTATTCTTTTTGGTGAAAATTGTATTTAGACTAATTAACACAGAGGGTGTTTTGATTATTTTCCCTAAAAACTATTGGCATACTTAGGGGGCTTTGGAGCTCATACCTTTATTTATTGGGAAAA
>CM046381.1:15726574-15793383 GCA_025413485.1 Ficus microcarpa | reverse complement strand
GTGTCATGAACGACACAAATTTAGAGATAATTACATCAATATAATACAAAAAATTAGTACTAGACCAATATGACATAAAACTAAACTCAAGTTAACTAAAATTTGTGTCATGTTAGTCAATAATAAAGAATTTATGTCATAATGATTAATAGATGAAAAAAAAAATAATTATATATTAGTCAATTTTCTCTCATTTTATTTTGTACTCTCAGATTTTGGGAGCCCATAGTATGTAAGATCAATGCTAGTCAAAGATTGGTGATTTGTGGTTTATAAGGATTTAAAACCTATAAATAATATAGTTATGTATCAAGTGATATAATGAAAAAATAAGTCCTCAGATACTATATTTAATAATTTGAAGGATATTTATTGTATTTTCTTTTCATAATTTGAAGTTTATTGGAGGATTATCCCTCTATTCTAAATGAGAATTGTGGCATCAATTTTGTCCAGGTCGGGACGTGACAATCTCAGAGGTCTTCTTACGGCAAGACATGTAAAGATCAATGCTCTTTTCAATGGATTTTTATTCGTAAAAAGTTTTTGAATGTATTGTTATGTAGAAAATCAGCGTAATTTAAATTTAGGGTTGGATGTTTGATTTTTCTTTGCCTTATCTTCTCTTTTAGCTTTCTGTTAGCTCTCTATATATCAACATGTGGTGAGGAAGTAAAAAAGTTTACCTCAATTTTTTCAATCGTGTTAGAATTATGAATTTGAAAAACCTCCTGGGAGAGAGGAAGATGCAATATTCTGAAAATAAAAAAAATACGTAAATATTAAAAACAAAAAAAAAAAAAAACAGATTTGTGGAGAAATATGAACTGGTAAAACAGATCATATAATGATGATTGAATGTGCCATCTTGTGACATGCATAAACTTAGACTTTCCACACTAATCAATGCCGTCAATCATGTACAAAATTTCCACCTTAAATTACATCAAATATTTGATTGTCAAATACATATTGAAATGACCAATCAAATTTCCAAAGTTATAATCCTGATGATTGTTACTTGTCAGACATTATGTGGACAAATTTTGGAAGAAAATGAAAAGGAATACAAGTCAAAAGTCTTTCTAAGAGACAAATTAAATACAAGGATGTCTAGCTTATTTTTTGGGCTGGACTTTTTCTTCGTCATCAGACGTTGCCCACTTTCAGATTCCCATGCCATTCGGCTTATATCTTCCAAGTATTTCCTGAATAATAGCGAAGATAGAATGAAAAATATTCTTCGTCATTGCTCATTAGTCAATGTCATTTTGATTTGGAATTCCACAACTAATGTCATTATTATTATTATTATTATTATTATTATTATTTTCAAAAAGTAGATATTGAAATGACAAAAATTCAAATAGACAAAATTCTCCACTTTGTTTGTTAGTGTTTTTTTTTTTTTTTTTCTTTTCAAATATCGAAAATTATGTGATCCATGATTTTCAGCATTTACAGAAGATCAACATTGGAATATATTATCTCGTTGGAATACTGGACAACAACAGCAGCAACAATAATAATAATATAAGAACAATGAGAAGAAAAAGAATCTCTCTGGTGACCGGTACTGATGCCGGTGACCGGTACTGGTGCCAATGATTGTAGTCAAATATATCTGGTAATCTTTGTTGAAATATAAAAAATATAAATTCTGTTAGAATCCATTTTGCATTCTGAAAGAATCTAAATTGTATTTTATCAGAATTCAGCCGTTTTGCCTGTTTTACATTCTATTAGAATTTATTTTGCCTTCTCAGATTCTATCAGAATCCAATTTGCATTTTATCATAATCTATTTTGCAGTCTATTAAAATGCGTTTTGTCTTCTTGGATTCTGATAGAATCCATTTTGTGTTCCGATAGAATCCATTTTGCATCCTGATAGAGTCCGTTTAACATTCTATCAAAATCCGACTATTTTGTATTCTATCAGATTCTGTTTCCTATTTTAGATTCTATCGGAATTCATTTTACCTTTTCGGATTTTGGTAGAATCCCTTTTGGATTCCAACATAAACTCTCTAACTATCGGAGACAGATACGTCTAGTTATCTTTGTTAAAATCCAAAAAAAAAAAAATTGTTTGGTAGAAAATATAACATTAATTTTTATTAAAAAAAAATCATATAACAATGATTGTAAAATATATATATATATATATATTTGTACGTGCCCGTTCTATAAGATTATTGGGCATTTGGAGCATGCATTTTAGTTAGTGTTTTTCAAATACTTTTTGTTTTTTGGAGAAGTAAACCAATTTTACTATTCATATATTAAGGTTTTTTTTTTTTTTTCCAAATACATTTCAAGTGTTTATACGTTTAACTGTCATAGTTCATTTTTATCCAACTACACAATTATAAACATTCACTTATTTTCAATCAAAACATTTTGCGTACTCTGTAACTGGAATTTATATTTCAAGCACCCATAAATCATGGCTTATTAATAAAGTCAGCACAAGTCTTTAGGGGAAGAAAAAAATAATATCAAATAGTAGCATAATTTGTTTCTGCTCCCTAAGGTATTTTCTGGGTGGTTATCTCTTTCATTATTATGAATTAAGAACAATACTGATATTGAAACTGATATTGCTTAGAGATGGAATATTCAAAATGAAACAATTAAATTAATTTATTAGTACTAACCAGTGTTTATTTCGGTAGATAATATCTTGATTCAAACTAAAGAAGCTAGTTTTGGCTATTTTTTTTCCCTCTGACTTAACATAATTGAGATATGTGTTTATTATGAAACTAGCATTAATCACTTTAAAGCCTATGTGACTTGGTGATTATTTTATTGATTATGCTATTTATTATAATGTTTAAAATTTTGAACTATAATTTACTATTATTCTCTTTATAAATTCAAAATACTGTGAAAGCAACGAAGTATATATTCAGCCAGCCTTATTGTTCTTTTTGGCGAGGGATTGGAAAAACAATAAAACATATTCTGCCAATCTATATCAAATACAATTGAAAATAATATATTAAACTAAATTATTTAGTAAAACAAAAAAATTCTCAAAAAAATTTGAACATATAACTAAAACAAATAATTGAAACAATTATATAGTCATTTTTAATTTTTTATTTAGTTTCTTAGTTAATATATTAAAATAAATTGGGAAAGCTAAGTTTGAGATCTTAAAAATTTTATTGTTTCTAGTTGTTTTGTGACTAATTTTAAGGGATGTTTTGGGTATTTAAATAATAATAAGATGAGAAAATTGTATTTAGACTAAACATAGAGGATGTTTTGATTATTTTCCCTAAAATCTATTGGAATACTTAGTGGGATTTGGAACTCGTACCTTTATTTAAAGAGAAAAATATTATGAATGACATAAAGTTAGATACCATCAATTTTGTCCAGATTAGGACATGACAATATCAGAGGTCTTCTTACGGCAAGACATGTGATGATGAAGTACTCTCTCTTCAGTGGATTTTTATTGGCAAAAAGTCTTTCACTATTGTCATGTGGAATATCAGTGTAACTTAAATTTAGGATTGGACATTTGATTTATCTCTGTCGTGTCTTCTTTGCTAGCTTTATGTTAGCTCTCTACATATCAAAACGTGGTAAGGAAGTAAAAAAGTTGGCCTCAAATTTTCCAATCGCATTAGAATTATGAATGTGAAAGACCTCCTAAGAGAGAGGAAGATGCAATATTCTGAAAATCAGAAAATACTCAAATATTGAAAAAAAAAAAAAGATTTATGGAGAAATATAATTGGCAAAACAGATCATATAAGACAGCCCCTAATTTGCTAAATTCATGATTACAAAACAATGTATAATAATACGTTTCATAATTGATGATTGGATGTGCAATCTTGTGACATGCATAAACGTAGACCTTTCCACACTAATCTATGCCGTCAATCATATGTACAAAATTTCCACCTTAAATTTTGAGTCTTAAGTACTCTTATTTAAAATTTAATATAAAAATAGATCAAAATCAACTTTATCACTATCTAATTTTACAAGTTTTTTGAACTCTACTCATTCTCTTGTGATTAGTCCTTCTTTAACTCGGTGAAAATATTTTACAATACAAGAGATACTATAAGATCTGTAATTATATAGGTTTTTTTTTTTTTTTTTAATAATAATATCATTGTTGCATATATACTCAAATGGAGTTAAATTTAAGAGTGACAGATAACATTTTATCTTCTTTTTAAATTGTTAAATAAATCATTTCATACCATTAGGGTTACATCTACAATATTTGATTGTCAAATACATATTTAAATGACCGATCCAAATTAAATGGAACAAATATTCCAAAGCGGTTGAAACACGTTCTCTTTCAAGCAGGACAAAATAAACATATATATATATATATATATATATATTTCATTGCAATACTTTTCCAATTACGATTTTGATTTATTTTGCTAATTCAGCTTTACTGCTATTTTTTTTTTTTAACACTAGAAATTCCAGAAAGATAAAAATTATATTATTCGGGATATTTATTTAGGCAGAATCTTATATCAGCCATCATGTACCAAATTTCCAAAGTTATAATCTTTATGATTGTTCCTTGTCAGACATTATGTGGACAAATTTTTTAAGAAAGTGAAATAGAATACAAGTCAAACGTCATTCTAGCGAGACAAAATATAGGGATATCTAACTTATTTTTTGGGCTGGACATTTTTTTTTTTTTCATCAGGTCATACCCACTTCCAAATTTCAATGCAATTCGGCTTATATTTTCTAAGTTTCACTAATCAAGTGGCTCATAATTTACTAAATAATATTGAGAAGCGAGAAAAGAATCACATAATCTTCCTCATTGCTCACTAGTCAATGTCATTTGTATTTGGAATAATTCCACACATATTTGTTCTAAAATTGACCAAATGCTTTATTTTTTTCCAAATGTTGAAAATTAGGTGATCCATGATTTTAAGCATTTAGAGAAAATCAATATTATAATATATTATCTAGTTGGACGCTTGACAATAACAATAACAATAACAATAGTAATAATAATATAAGAAGAAAAATAAAATAAAATTTTAACATTCTCATTATTAATGAATCTACTCATTATGAAGGGATTTTGGTAGTGTAATTAAATGAGAAACCACGAATATCATATATATTATGAACCTAGAAGTTAGGTTATTATTTTTATTTATTTTATTTTAAACAAGATTCTTAGTATGTGTTAGTTGTAACTTGTTCCTATTTTGTAGGATATGCATTATGTACGTGTTTTAATTAGTGTAGTGTGTGTTAGTGGTGAAGTGGGATCAAGTGTAATCTTTTTGTATTTAAACTCCATGAATTCATGAGAAAGAAGTGCTGAGTATTTTTTCTCAAATATTGAATTTGTGTGGGAGGTTTCGGTTCCCTCGAACGAACCATAATTATCTTGGAAGGTCCTGATTCCTTGAAGAACCGGAATTTTCTCTTTAATTTCTTTGTCTCCTTTGGGTTTGTGTCAATAAATACAAACGAACTATTTGTTATATTGGTTTAAACCTGTATTTTTTTTTCCTTTAATCTTTTGGACTATCAATTGAAAACTAGTCCTAAATGGGATAGCATGAAATTTTCATCACCTGCGATTGGAGAAAATCACGAGCGTAAAACATATTTAAAAATTAAACCACATAACAAACATCATAAGTAGCATTTTAATTACTTAGAGTTGCATTTTAATTCTTCAAGGAAATTTAGTACTGCATATGTGAGATGTTGAAACATTGGCATGACAGTAATTTTACAAAACGACAATTATTGTCACAAACGACACTGTTCTAAGAACTGCGAGGAAGCTTTTTATTCAAACGAGACAAATATTATAATAATACTTAAAACAAGGACATGAAAATATGAAAAAAAACCCACATATGACAGCTGAAAATATACCTCAGTATGTAACTTAAAAAAAAAAAAATCCTTAATATGAAAACGACAAAAAATACATCAAATCACCTAAAAATTATAGACATCATAAAACGACAACAAAAATTGCAAACAAAAACAACAATGAACGGAAAATACAAAAGATGAGAAATTGGTGTAAGAGTCTCACTTCAATTCAAGTAAAGCAGAGCAGCAGTTGCGGGTATAGTGTACAGAACTTGCAAAACACACCACAAATTAGTTAGCAGAAAATTAATCAAGTTTAGTTCTAATCAAACATTGCATTATTATTCCGACTTGTAAAGCCCTCTGCGGAAGGTAGCATTACGAAACCAGATTGGTGAAGCCGCAAGGCATTTGAATTGCATTTTGGAACGCCAAAATCCTGAGATTTGCAGTGGCAGAGTACAACAAAGTCGGGGTTTTGTGGTCTTATTTTCCAAGAAAAGAATGAATTTCATTGGAACAAGAAAACAATTAATCTATAATGGTTTTTCCAAGTAATGTCTGTATTAAGAATTTGATTGACTCAGGGTCACTACCTTGAATTGAAGGAGGTTGTGGACGTGAGGTGGCGAATAGCAAGCGGAACTTTGTATTGTCAGGTATTAGAGGCCACTGACGAATGCTTCTTCAGTGCTGAGGTCGGAATGTTACCAAGAGATCCCCCAATTTTGCTGCTGTTCAAGCATCTTAAAGAATATGCAGGGTTGTTGAAGGTAATTCGAGTGTGCCTATTAGTTTGCCTTCGTTGAGTCTTGGTTCGTTTGCTTGGACTGTGAGACTTGGTTCTGTTTGAGAGTCATATTCCACTTCTAGTAAGGAAATCAACTTTGTTTGTTTTAGTTTTAGAAAATGGAAATTATACACAAAGGTCAGTAGTCTAGCACGTACAATAGTATGACATCTGAAATCAAATCTGAATGCATGAACCTAAAAGCAATGAACTTGCATGTCTAATGTCCTCATCAGTGACAATTATGTGAAAACGGTAACTCTTTTGGTTCAAATATTTATCGTCAAGAAATCCTCTGTTCAACTTTCCTGGCTGAATGTAAACTATGGTATCTGCTAAGAAGTTTAAAAAAAAAAAAATCGATTTGAAATACAATTTACAATAATAACTAAAATAAGTAGGATATATTGTACATGACACGAAACATGTAGAGAATTATAGTGAAATAAAACTTCAGATGCTATTAAGGAATATGAGGAGGCGGTTGAGCTGCAGGGCAATTGAGTTTTGAAGGATCTTTTTGCGATGAAGAGATAGATCGTCGAGAGTTTAAGAGTTTAACAGTTTATTTTGTCTTAATTTAGATCCATAATCATATGGTATATATGTACATATAAATGTGTGTCAATATATATATATATAAGATTTATATTATACGTTAAACAAAAGCACAAATGACAGTTCCATTAAAAAGAACGTAAAATACAAGCTACACAACATCAGGATTCATATGACCGAATCCTCAATAAGGATTACAATTTATTTAGCACTCTTAATACAGATTTATGGAACAAGAAATTTACTAAAACGACTAGAGAGTGGTTTCATCATAGTCATGCCTCAATGCCATGCCATTTTGATCATCAACACAACTTTTCTTGCATCTTCCTGTCACACAAGAAAAGAAAATAATTATGTTCGATATCCTGTTTGGTTCTCATAAAGAAACAAGTATTCATAGATATTCTAGTTTGACCATCTTCCCAACTTACTCTTCCAGACTTGCCATGAGACTCTGTTTTCCTCTGCTTGCTAGTTTGACCATCTTCTCCCTCTTGAGCGAGTGCTGGTTCTACGACGTTGTCTGCCTCCGAATCTTGTGAAGAGACAATAATCGAACCTCGACTGAAAAGCACCATGTATCCCACAGATATTCCGATCACCAGTTCGCTGCATATCCCATTATCACTACCTTCCAGTCAATCATTCCACTCTCGTGCTCTCCATCATCATCATTTTGGTCCTGTTGTGCTTCATCCTTGGTGCATGATTTGGTTAGAGGGAAACCACATAGTCCTGGTTTTCACTGTAAGAATCATTGTTGAACGTATCAAATTACTTCCCACAAGATATTGGTCCCTCCAATATGTTGTCGGAAAGATTTAAGACTTCAAGTTGATTCAGACCTGTTGCCAATTGCAATGCAATACGTCCAGAAAGCTTGTTTGAGGAGAGATCTAACGACTCAAGATTGCTCAAGTTTGCTAACGAAGGAGAAATGAGACGAGACAACAATAGACAACAGTCATACAAACATTGGCTTCTCATTTGAAAGACGAAAGGAAACCAACAACAAACAATAATAGACAAGCATGTTACAAAGACCCCTTAATTTAGTCATATGTATAACAGAGTTTTAATATATTTGGAATTCATTAATTTATATCGTTCAGCGGTTTTTTAAGATGTTTTTATACTATAATTATTTTTGTTAAGTTACTACGTTGGGCTCAAGTCAGGAACGATTAAAAACAAAATTTATTTAATAAAAGCTATTAATTTAATTGAAATTCTCTTTTGCAACTTTAGACTTTGGTTGTTTTGTTTGCATACTTTTCTCATCTTCCTTTCTTGATTAAATAATAAATTCACGGAATTAGGTCTATTTGACCAAGTTCCATGATCAATGAGTCATCCATTAGTAGTAGTCAACTTAATTTGTCCACATATATTTGACTACAATCCACATGTGGCACTTGAATTTTTAAAAATAGTGAGAAGACAATATGTCTCCTGGATTCCAATGAGAATCATTTCCTATTTCCCTTAGGATTATATGAGCAATGCATATTCAAAATTTTTTCAATCACCTTAGGATTATGACCATGAAAGACCTCCTAGGAGAGAGGAAGATGTAGTGCTCTGAAAATCTGAAAATATATAAAGACATATATATTAAAAAGAAAGATATTTGGAGAAATATGCATTGCTAAAACGTATCCTTTGGGAGCCCGTGATTGCCAAATTCATAATTAGAAAATGAATTGGTGATATGATGATTATAACTAATCTATTCTAGCCATCATGTACAAAATTTCCGAAGTTATCTGGATGATTATAACTTCTCAGACATTTATATATTTATAAATATTTACCGGAAAAAAAAAAAAAAAGTTTCAAGAAATACCAGGGAGTTACTCTTGTTTTGTGATAATCTTTCCACAGAGTCGTATTCCTCAATAAGACCTGGATGAAAATCAGTAGAGCGTGATAAGTATTTTGAAAATCACAACTGCAAAGTGGTAACAAGTTAGGCAGCGGATTATAATCACAGGCCATAAAATATTTACCATGACTAAGAAGCAAAAGCATGTCACTGTCAAAAACAGAGTTACACAATGAGCAAAGGTAATAACTGAGCAATCAAAAAAGTGTTGTTGAAGTGTTTTCTGAATTCGATTGTTGACAGCTGTGCCGACGGATATTGTGGCTTCATCAAGCTCCGGGACCCATCTTTTCTTGAGCAGCAAGCTACAAAGGTGGGAAAAGTTGCCTCTACCCCATACTCCAATTCTCTCAAAATCCGAGTACCTGCAAAATTGGCATGAATTTAAAGGCGAAATTAACTCCATGGCAAAAAATAAGCTTGTATTTTGTGGAATTACTCTTTAAACCCACATGTCAAATACAGCACTCCTTCCTTCTTCCTGATTTTGTTGACAAGTCAGCACTTGGCTAGGGGCTAAAACGTGAAAGAAAGTCGTTAAACAATAAGCTGACAGTAGGAGATTATTTTGGAAAATAAACAAATAAACTGACCTCTTGAAGTGGATCAAGTACCTCCAGTCCTTCAAACATGGTTGGATCGTGAGAGAGTCAAGATGATTACCCATGACCTGAAATCGTGCTGGCCAATCGAATATATGGTGATGCCATCGGTCTCAATCTAAGCTGCAGTCAATGTGATGCAGAAAATTCGTACTTATAAAATCAGTTCCAGAATTGAGAGTTCCCTAACAGCTTATAACAATTTTGATTCGATAAATAAAATTGAAAAAAAAAATTGAGTGAAAAAGGAATTTTGCATGTAGGAAGACCATATATTTGGATTACTACGAAAATGTAGGATCCTGTTTGAACATGCTTTAATAAACCCCTCGCATACCTTTCCCTGTTTGATCCAGTAGTGTTGTTCTCGTCATTAAGCTTGCCACGCTGAATTCATCTTGACTGAGCCGTGAAGGCCTTCGTATAGGGCTTATGAACTCCGTCTGTAAATCAACATTTCCTACGACCAAAACCTTATCCAAATATTGCACTAAAGGAAGCAACAAAAGTCATTTATAACGTGGTACAAATCTAAAGAGAATGGCCATCATCTTAAACGAAAGCATAAAAATTGCATTAGATGGGTACTCAGACGTATAAAACACAAACATCACGACATCACGACATCCTATGACGCCCCTCAAAAAAAAAAAAAAAAAAAAAAAGCTTCCTATGAATAAAACCTCAATTACTATTATTTAACAAGCACTCTGTTTACAGATTGTGAAACAAGAAATTATCTAAACAATAAGATAATGGCGTCATCTAGACCCACGCCTTATTCCAGGTAGACCATTAGTTGTTCGTTATCATCCACAGTATGATCATGAACCCTCCTGTACAATAGAAAAATCCAAAAACACAAAAGAAAGCAAAATGATTAGAAGCCATTAGGATTTGTTATAAAAATTAATTGACTATACTTGTAACTGCAAAGACATTGTAAGCTTACATTTCTCCAGACATCCAATGAGATTTTGATTTCCTCTGCTTGCTAGTTTGATCTTCTCCTCCCTCTGCTGGTTCTACGACGTCGTGATGCTCCAAATCTTTTATAGAACCAATAATCGAAGCTTCTACTGAAAAGCACCATGTATCCAATAGATATTCCGATCACTAGTCCACTTGCATATCCCATCATCACCACCTTCCAATCAATCATTCCGCTGCCATGCTCTTCAACACTATCGCCTTGATCATCATGTCGTGCCTCATCATTGCTGCATGATTTAGACAGAGGGAACCCACATAATCCTAGGTTGCCTCCGTATGAATCATTGTTGAATGTGTTGAATTGCTTTCCGCTTGGTATTGGGCCCACTAATTTGTTGAGAGAAAGGTTTAGGAATTCAAGCTGTGTCAAATCCGCCAATTGCAGAGGAATCTGTCCAATCAGATCATTTGAGGAGAGGTCTAACCATTCAAGATTGGTTATGTTTCCCAATGATGCTGGAATGGGACCAATCAGTTTATTTCCCGAAAAGTTCAACCCTTTGAGCGATCTAAGCTTCCCTAGGGACTCTGGAATCTCTCCAATGAAGTGATTTCTTGAGAAATCAATGGTAATGAACATGGTTTTTATCACCATCTCAGTATAAAATCCTTTCATTGCCACAATCACTAAATCGTAATGATCAGAATCCCCTGCCGAAGGCTCTCTCATGTATTCCAAGTGATCTGTGTGTGCCTCCATCATGGACACAAAATTTTGAAAATACCCTGCCGGGAGAAGACCTATGAATTCATTGTTGGAAAGGTCGATGATTCTCAGCTTTTGGAATGGAAATCTGACCTTTGGATTACTTATGGGCCCAGAAAATCGATTCGATCTTAAGATAAGAACTTGCAGCTCAGGAAGAGACTCCAACCAAAAAGGAAAGGATCCATTCAGCTTGTTGGTTCCAACGTCTAAAACCTCCAAATATTCACAATTGATCAAAGATGGAGGCAATGGCCCTTCCAATTGATTTCCTTCAAGGTTCAGAGTCCTCAAGTTGTTTCCCTTTGAAAAAGGTTGAGGAATCAGTCCGTGGAACCGATTCATCCGTAAATCTAAAACAGAGAGTTTGCTAAAATTTGCAAGGCATGGAGGGATGTTCCCACTCAAATTGTTGTGTGATAAATCGAGAACTTCAATCCCACTAAGGTTGCAAAACAAAGACGATATCTCTCCAACCAATTGATTGTTTGACATTGAAAACACAGCCGTGTTAGGCGGTGGAATTGGAAGATGATCTTGAAGCTGGTTGGAACTGAGGTCAATAAAATTTAGGTTTTTCCATGGAATTTTCCCAACATGAGTTAAGAGGTTGCGAGAAATGTTGAGAAAAAACAATGAATTGTTTCCAACGTTCCACAACCACTGGGGAGGAGTCCCGTTAATACGGTTGTTGGAAAGGTCCAATTCTTTTTAAGTACTCTAAACTTCTTAAAGAGTATGGGAACCCAGTAATATTGCACGAAGACAAGTACAAGTACTCAAGGGAATTGGGAAAAACAGATATGATGGAATCAACAGAATCCGTAGAGAGGCTATTAAAAGAAAGATCAAGAGTCTGGAGATTTTTCAACTTCGAGAACTGGCCTAGCTGAATGATACCATTGAAGTTATTTGATGAAAGATATAGAATTGAAAGATTCACTTGCTGAAAAATTGATGTTGGAATGAGGCCCTGTAGTTTATTTGAGCTTAAATCAAGATTGACCAGAGAATTATACTGGAATTCACAAAGATGACCACTGAATTGGTTCCACCCTAGTTCTAAAGATTGCAAAGACGGAAGGGAACATAACCAAGATGGTAATGTCTCATTAAGTAAGTTACCAGACAAGTCCAAGGATTTCAAATTCAATGGAAGAGAGCCCACTGACTGGTTTTTCAAAGAGTCACACGAAAGAGCTTTTTTTGTGGAGTTACTACAAATTTCAGGAAGTCGACCTTCGAAATTATTGTACCCAAGATCTAAAGAAGTAAGTATCCCTAGGTTGAGAAAGTCCCATGGGAATTGACCACCGAAATTATTAGCAGAGAGGTCTAAGTAAGTGATTTGAGTGATGTTGCCAGATATGCTGGCAAGGATCCTGTTAAACCACAAAAGCTGGCATCCAAATGAGTCAATTGTTTCAGATTCCTAACAAGATATGGGACATCTAGTATGAATCCTGTTTCTGAAAGGCCTAACTCTCTAAGTGGGCTGGTCCAATTATATATAGGAAAAGATCCACTGAGATTTCTGTTGTATGATAAGATGAGCTCTTGCAGGTTTGGAAGGTGAAAAATGTTTTCTGGAAATTTCCCTATCAGTTCACTAAACCTAAGATCAAGAGACAGCAAAGGTTCTGACAAATTCATAAAGGAATTAGTCGAGATGCAAGACATGTTGACATCAATCAATCTCAATTCTTTAAGATTGGTTAAGTTTGCAACAATTCGTTTCCAACTAAAAGTCTCAAGAGCCAAACCATTGTTCAAACTAAGATCAAATGTAACCAAACTAGACAATAAAGAGAATTCTAGAGGTACTTGGCCTATGAAGCCAGAGTCAGAAAGGTCAAGGTGAATCATATTCACAAACCTACCAAATCGGGGCGAGAGTTTTGAATCATAAAATGAATTATGGGAAAGGATAAGAGTTTGGAGACGACTGAGGAGGAACAGACTGTTGTTTGAGTGGATGATGCCTTGAAGCCCACTGCAGGAAAGATCAAGCCTAATAACATGACCAGAGACCTCATCACATGTGACTCCACTCCATGTGCAACAATCCCTGCTCATATTCCAATACACTGTACTATTAGGATGAGTAATTCCATAGAAATCAATGCAATAAGAAGTATGGTTTCTTGTGGAAAAAGAGTTCTTGAAGTGGAGCAAAGCAGAGCTTTCATGGGGATGGCACAGTGGAGGAGGAGGAGGAGGAGGAGGAGTAAAGGGAGAGGTTGGAAATGGAGAAGAGTAGAATGGAGAAGGAAGGAGGAATAGAAGGAGACTCAGCCATGGAAGAAACCAAACCATCATTCTCTCAGACAAGTATAAAACCGTCAAACTTTGTTTATGGACTCTATAATAGATATTTGGGGGAAGAGTTTGTGTGCAATGACAGGCCATACGACCATGCACATTTATAGCGTAGGAAAATGGGTGACGTGGTATTACATAATTTCCAAAGGCTACTGTGCAAACAACCGACAATAAAAATCAATAATTCAATTCCACAACCACCATATTTGGGACTCAAAAGTCTAAGCAAGGCACACAAATGTCCTCATAATTTTAAAACCACTATTTTTGGGTTGACCACTGTATCAACTTTTCAGTCATGTCTCATCAACTTTTAGATAAATTATTAGTACCATTGTGCATAAATGATATACCCATAAAACAATAATTTGACATATTTTTGTTTTATTTTTCTATTTCCCAGTATTTTTTTTACCTTAATCACCAGTTATATTAATAACTTAACTAAATCTTTTATATCAATAAATTAAGTTCAATTGAATATCATCTTTTTTATTTTAAAAATCGTTTTTACATATTTAAACTTCATTAAGATTTGTTTTTTCCCTTAACACAAAGGAAAATATCGCTGCTCAGAATGTGGAAACTTCCTCATATTTAAACATTAAAAGTCAAGAAATTGGGGGGGGGGGGGGACCTTCGTTATTCATAAATCTCATATGAGAAGATCCAAACCAAACTGATTTTTTTTTTTTTTTAATACAATGGAAACAACTAAGCAAAACCTTCATTCTTAAAATAATAATAATAATAATAATAATAATAATAATAATGATAATTTTTAAGTTACTACATTGGGCTCAAGTCAGGACCGATTAAAAACCAAATTTGTTTAATAAAAGTTATTAAATTGATTGAAATTCTCTTTTGTAACTTTAGACTTTGGTTGTTTTGTTAGTATACTTTTCTCATCTTCCTTTCTTGATCAAATAATAAATTCACGGAATTAGGTTCATTTGATCAAGGTATCATCCATTAGTAGTAGTCAACTTAATTTGTCCATATATATTTGACTACAATCTACATGAGACAATATGTCTCATGGATTCTTCAATGAGAATCATTTCCTATTTCCCTTAGGATTACATGAGCCATGCATATTCGAAATATTTTCAATCACCTTAGGATTATGACCATGAAAGACCGCCTAGGAGAGAGAAAGATGAAATGCTCTGAAAATCAGAAGATACATAAAGACATAAATATTAAAAAGAAAGATATTTGGAGAAATATGCATTGCTAAAACATATCCTATAGGAGCCCCTGATTGCCAAATTCATAATTAGAAAACGAATTCAATATATGCATAGAGGAAAACCGAGCCATTTCATTCATCTAAAATGAGATTGTTACTACTCATGGATGAGTATTCGTTTCATTCAAATTTCCAGGTTCAACTCATGGAGATCGTTACTAAAGACTAGGGGTGGCAATTCGTGTCGTGTTCGGGTCCACGAGTCTAACCCGAACACGACCCGTTCTTTTTCGTGTCAATTTCAGATGACCCGAATTTGACCTGTCCACTATTCATGTCGTTTTCGATTCGCAAAATTCGTGTCGTCGTTTCGCGACCAGGGGTGGCAATTCGTGTCGTGTTCGGGTCCAACCCGAACACGACCTGTTCTTTTTCGTGTCAATTTCGGGTGATCCGAATTTGACCTGTTCACTATTCGTGTCGTTTTCGATTCGTAAAATTCGTGTCGTTTTCGATTCGTGTCGTCCTGTCGCGACCCGTATTGTCACCCTTACTAAAGACTTTCAATAAATGCATAGATTTTTACTAAAGACTTTCTTATCAAGCAATTTATTATTTTGACAAAGAAGGATTCCAAAACTTATGACTTTTTGTTCTAATCATATCGTGTTTAACATGGTTTTATGAAAAGCATATAACAAGAAAGATGATGAATAAAGAGATTAAGAACGAAATAGATAGATACAACATTGATGACCATTTCATCTTAGATTCTTGTAACTTGAATTTGAATAACCAAAGGATGAAAACTTCTTTTGATCATGGAGGAAAAATTCGGACACTTTAGAACGAGACTAAGCGCGTATTGACAATAATGAAACCTGCTCTCATCCGTAATGTATCTTATCAATTAACTTAAATTAAATTGGTTCGATGTCCCATCAATTCATGACTTATAACACTAATACTAGACTTCGTGACAAGTCTTGTTGTGGCCTCTCAATTTTGATGTAATATTAATTATGGATCAAATTTATTTCATTATACTTGCTCCACAAGATATAAAAATCGTTGACCCATATTCTTGTTTATTGTTCTTATCAATCATTTATTATTATCACAATTTCTGTCTTTACAAAACGTATCGTACTGGGTTGGGTTAGATTGAAATTGGTTGTCACAATCTTAATATTCAAAGTCTTTTTATAGATATCCAAATTAAAGCTTCAATTATGTAAATAATCACAGTACACTAGATTCAACACTAAAATCTTTGAAATTAGACAAATTAAAACAATATAGGAACCACATGATGAAGATAATAAATTTTTACTTCTCGTTGTATGGCCATAAACAATCGGAGCATTTTCTTCTTTTAATGCTTGCAGTGAAAAAGAAAATCACTACAGATCAGTTTTATATATCCAACAAAAAAGAAAACGTCAATAATCTTGTCAAAAAATGACGTAAAAAGACATTAAAGGGCCTACAAACAGGCTCCAACTCGTGTCAAGGCATATTACGTGACTCGAAATTCTATCAACTTGTTGAAGTCATTGACTCCGATTCCTTGTTAGTGTAAACAGAAGAGGCTTGTGGTTTGTATATTAATGTACGCTTAGCTTCTCGTTGTTGGCTCTTATAATGTAAATTTGTTGGTTTCAATCTCTATTCTCTGCAGGTGTTTTAGTGATAACGATTATGATACCGATAAGAGTCCAGAAAAAACCGGAACTGAAAGACGAAGCTTTTGGAGGAAATGTTGTGGCAGCTATTACGTTTTTGCATGAATATGTTACGTAGTTTGTTGGCCCAAAACACACCACTACTTAATGTTCATCATTGTCCAGAAACTTACAGCTGAACAATAATACCCGAAAAAAAGAAAAAGAAAAAGGTTCTTCTACAGCCCTAGTTCATTTCTGGGGGACTAGTCCAATGAAATCTTGAGCATCTTCGTTTGGATCATGAATCTATTTTCGAAAAGAAATTTTTTTTTAAATTTTAAATTAGAAAGTCTTTTCATTCTGAGTATAAGATAGTGTTTGGATGTCCAAAAGTTTTTGTTTCGAAAATAAAAAGATGTATGGAATGAGAAGAAATAGTGTTAAGAATAGTGTATTATAAGAAGATTTCAAAAAGATTCATTTTCTTTTTTCAAAAGGGTACCATACAATGTAAGTTTGAAAATAAAATAGTTTTCCTTTTTCAAATGAGATAACAATGAAAAAAGTTAAGAAAAAACAATCTTTTGGAAAAATTTTCAATTTTGAAAATTAGATATGTCATCCAAACATAAGGTAAATAGTCTATTTATGGCATGACTTATTTTTATAAAGAAATGGACAGCCCCTATTCATTGAGGGCACGAAGGGCAGTTACGTTCAAGGAAACTAAAAAGTTTGACTAAGGGACTACCGTTTGCATTTTTTTTATAAATTTATTTTGATGCTTTAGAAAGGCAAGTTTTTGTGTTTGTTTGTTTTTTTTTTTTTTTTTTTCTAGTTTTGTTTTGCTATTTTTGCTAGTGAAGTTTTTCTTACTTTCTCGTAGATCAAATTTTTGTTTCATCTTAATTTTGCAACGGTTGGGATCAATGATACATCAAGTCTTATATCCAATACCACATAGTATCCAGTAATGTAAGCTTTAGTTATTGTGAATGTAAATTTCAGTTTCTAAGAATTCATATAGAAGGAAATGTAGTCAAAGTGAATATAAATTCCCCTTATTTTACATTTCTTTCTACATGAATTTACATTTCTAATATCTAAAGATCACATTTACGCTAGTTAAAATTCACATTGCCAGATACCATTCGCTACCAAATATAAAACCAACCTTGATAGAATTTATATTGATTGATACCAACCTTGATATAAGACCAACCCTTAATGGTATATTCTAAGTTGCACTTAAAAAAACAATATGGACTTTTTTTAGAGTAATATATGTTCACTTGATATACTTAATAAACTACAATTCATATTCAATTTTGGTCCTCAAACTACCACCTCAGTTGCTAAATTTATATGTTTATGTAACTATTCTTTTTACGTGAAATTTAACTAGCATTAATAGTAAAATTTGTAGTAATCATTTTAATATTTTTATTAGTTATTAGAAAATTCAAAAACGTACTTAGACCTTATAATCTTTTTGACTCCAAATTTGTTCCAAAAAATCATAGTTTTTGTTTTTCTTCTTCAACAAATTAAAGTAAAAGTAAAAATTTTATCAGACAGACTCTTAAGTCTTCTTACATTAAGAGCTTGGGATATCGTTGTCCAAGTCTTCTTACAGCAAGGTCTTAGAATATACTTCTCTCTTTAAATATCATTGTGCACTACGTTTGAAGAGTCACCACTCACAAAAAGGTCCACAAGAATAAATGAGGAGATCTCGAAATCAGATTTAGTCAAGTAATGATGATTTTGATTCATTCAACATGCTCCATTTTTCCAGCTTCATAAATTAGGTGGTCCATTAAGGTTTAATATATGATTTGGAAGTGTCTTCGTTTGGGTCACGCGGTTTACTTGACTACATTGATTAGAAGGATTGACATTTTTCCTTGTTGCGAATATGTTGGCTATTCCACTAGGAAAATAATAATAAAAAGAAATAAAAGTTGGGCCATTCTGATAAACGAAAAATTAACTAACACGTTAAAACGACAACAAAAAATGAATTTTCGAGCCGTTGATGGACATGGGCGGGCTCCATGTGTTCATTGGCCGACTCCAAACTTCAAAGCTAACGTTGTGTTTACAATGCATGAGTCAAAGTTAGAAAAGTGAACAACATGAATTTCAAAGACATCCACGTGTTGATTGAAGAAGTATTAAGGAAGACGAAAAGGAGACCCAACCATTTAGCATCATAAAAATAAAAATAAAATACTTATTCATCTTTTTTAACTTTATTTACAAAATCCTCTAACGATCACATAGAATTCATATATACATATATATTTACATATATGTATACATACATATCACTATGGGTCTATCACTGTTTAACTATTAAACGTAATTCGTGTCTCGTGTCGTGTTAGAACTGTGTTGAATTTTTTTTCCCCTGATCCGAACACGACCCGTGACACGAAAATGAATTCTACACACGACACAAACGCGACACGAACACGAAACGGGTTGACATGACACGAACCGAAAATGACCCGCGACACGAATTTGACTCGCGACCCGCGACACGACATGAATCAAAAATGACCCGTGATACGAATTGACCCGCAACCCATGACACGACACGAAACCGAACCTGTGACATGAACTGAACCCGTGACACGAATCGAAACTGAACCCGTGACACGAACCGAACCCACGACACGAATTTGATCCGAATTGAACTCACAACTCGAATTAAACATGAATTGAACCCGCAATTAATTTGAATTTGACACAAAAACCAATTTAATTTAAGCAAATTATATCCCAAATTCATAAAAAAACCTAGAAGAATAATAATTTACCTTCAACAAAAACATACCATTGACAAAACAATAAGTTTTAAGGATTGTTTTCAAATATAAAATCATAAAATTAAACTTCTAACTCAGTGCAAAGTTCACAATCATAGTTAGGCAAAGTCCTATTACAAATATCTTAATAAAGTCCACAAATCCAAATACAAACATAAAAAAGTCTAAATTAACAAAAAAGTCCACAAATTCAGTATCTTTTTATGCAACTTCCAATTCTTATCAATATAATGAGCAGTCAAGCATAAATATCCATTGGTAGTCAAACAAGTCCACAAATCAGATGTTAAACTTATTCTACCAGGACATGTTTGTAACATATTTCTCACTTTTATTTTCTCCCTTTTATACAGCTTAAGAGTGTCAGCTTTAGCAGTATTTCTAGACACTAATTCCACACTAGGCAACAAATATTGGAGCATTGTCCTTACGCCCTTGTACTCAACAAATTGGAATGGCAAATCATGTAGAATGATGCAAGTAGTTATCAATTCACGCCATTTTTCATAATCAAATTGATTAGAGCCAAAAGACAGCGAACCACTATCACGAGTAATAAGCATTTGACTAATGTCTCTAGTTTCAATTCTTGGACAAGTTTTAATATGCTTTAACATATTACCTATCCCGTACTTGTTAGAGGCAAGATATTGGTGTCCACATTTCTTGCAAACACTCTTTAACTTCTTTTCTGGACCAAGAGGAAGAACGTCGAAGAATTCCCAAACTTTCGACTTCAACCTTTTCTTTTTTAATGGTTTGTTGAGATCACTACCCTCAAGTTCGAGTACATCTTTGTTAAGCTGAGTGTCCACATTAACTGCATTCTCTAAATCAATATTCTCACTTTGCGCCTCAAGATCAACACGGTCCATCTATAAATTAAATAAAAAAAATACATAAGATAAAAAGAAATATTTTGAATCAATAATCATATCAGAGTTTCTTATATGGACTTTTTCCCATATCATCTCTTTACCATGATCTTATAAGGTCGTTCCATATTAAGGTAATTTAGTAAAAAAGAGATGGAACTATAGCAGGTGAAGGCGTGAGGGCTGAGGCACGATGGTTGGTAGATGGCTAGAGGGGAGAGGGAAGAAGGCAGAGGAGGCAGATCTAAAATCAATAAAGTTGTAAAGGGCTAAAGGTAAAGTAAAAGGGCTGCTTCTTAGGGTTTTGTATTTTTATTTTTTTAAATATTTCAAACTCATATTATTTGTGTTGGAACCGGGTCATGTTCGGGTTGACCCGAAATTGACACGAAATTAGACCCGAAATTGACACGAAATCTGACCCAAATTTGACATGAAAATTGACCTGAAATTGACATGAAAAAACGAGATCATGTTCGGGTTACACGGGTCCAACCCGAATACGACCCGTTCTTTTTCCGTGTCAATTTCGGGTGATCCGAATTTGACCTGTTAACTATTCGTGTTGTTTTCGATTCGTAAAATTCATGCTGTTTTCGATTCGTACCGTCGTGTCGTGACCCATATTACCACCCCTAATTAAACGCATAGGCTTCTGGTTTCACATAAACATTTAGCATCATAACAAATTGATAACAATTGCACAATTATTTGGCCTTTCCACGTGTTTGCCATTAATTGTAGGAGTGGTGGGGTGAGCTATTTGTCATTTTTGTCTTTTTTGTTTTTTTTTCCTATTTTGTTTCATTTTTTTTTTCTAGTTTTTGTAATTTATACCTGCTGTTGCATGCCGTATAAAAGTTAGCTACATTCTCAAAAAAATCAGAATAATACAGAATTAATTTCAACAATAGATATATGGAAAAATAATAATAATAAATCAATCATTCGCTATTTACTTGTAAATTCCTATTTTGTATATATTAATATTCTTAGGGAATCATGAAAGGCATCACGTGTTTGTAACGAAATTAGATATAACTGGTTTTCCACTTAACTCTTCATCAAAAAGTGAGATAAAATAAGTGAGGAACCAGTCTCCCAATTTTTTTTAAAAAAAAGGGCTTTTAACTAACTTCTAAAAATTTTGACCTTTTATTAATAAAAATCTTATAAAAAAAAAAAAAAAGGCTATTTAGCTAAAATAACTATTCCTCAAAAAGTAAGATGAAATAAGTGAGGAATCGGTCCCCCAATTTTAGAAAAAAGAGTTTTTTAACTAATTTTTAAAAACTTTGGTCATTTATTAAAAAAATTCTTTAAAAAAAAAAACGTTCTTTTGCTATAAATCCCTATTTTGTACATGTAAATACTCCTAGAGAGTCATGAAAAGCATCATCCGTTTGCAATGAAACTAGATGTAACCGGTTTTCTAATCACCTCTTCTTAAAAAAGTGAGACGAAATAAATGAAAAACTGGTCCTCCAAAAAATTACTAATGCATGCTTTATGGAAGATAGATACATTCTCAAGAAAATCAGAAAAATGCAAAATTAATTTCATCTATTTTATGGAAAAAAATAAATCACTAGCTATTTAGCTATAAATCCCTATTTTGTATATGTTAATACTCCTAGAGACTCATGAAAGGCATCACATGTTTGCAATGAAACTAGATATAACTGGTTTTCCACTAAATTCTTTCTCAAAAAGTGAGATGAAATAAGTGAGAAACCGATCTCCCAATTTTAGAAAAAAGGGCTTTTAACTAATTTTTTAAAAACTTTGCCCATTTATTTAAAAAAAAATTCCAAAAAAAAAAAGGTTGTTTTGCTAAAATAAATCATTGACCATTTAGCTATAAATCCATGTTTTGTATATATTGATACTCCTAGAGAGTCGTGAAAGACATCACGTGCTTGCAATTAAACTACAAGTAACTGGTTTTCACTCAACTCTTCCTCATAAAGTAAGATGAAATAAATAAGGAACCGGTCCCCTAATTTTAGAAAAAAGAGTTTTTTAACTAGTATTTTTAAAATTTTAGCCATTCATTAAAAACAAAAAAAAAAAAAAAAAAAAAAAAAAAAAAAAAGAGGTTATTTAGCTAAATCCCTATTTTGTATATGTCAATACTCATATGGATTCATAAAAGGCAACACGTGTTTTCAATGAAATTGGATCATAACTCGTTTTCCACTAAACTTTTCCTCAAAAAGTGAGATGAAATAAGTAAGAAACTGGTCCCCAAAAAATTGTTGTGACAAGCCGTATGGAAGATAGCTACATTTTCAAGGAAAATAAAAAAAACACAGAATTAATTTCAATAATAGATTTATGGAAAAAAAAATCATTGGTTATTAGCTATAAATCCCTATTTTGTACATGTAAATACTCCTAGAGAGTCATGAAAAGCATCATCCGTTTGCAATGAAACTAGATGTAACCGGTTTTCTAATCACCTCTTCCTAAAAAAGTGAGACGAAATAAATGAAAAACTGGTCCTCCAAAAAATTACTGATGCATGCTTTATGGAAGATAGATACATTCTCAAGAAAATCAGAAAAATGCAAAATTAATTTCATCTATTTTATGGAAAAAAATAAATCACTAGCTATTTAGCTATAAATCCCTATTTTGTATATGTTAATACTCCTAGAGACTCATGAAAGGCATCACATGTTTGCAATGAAACTAGATATAACCGGTTTTCCCCACCACTTTTCCTCAAAAAGTGAGGAACCGGTCTCCCAAATTTTTTTAAAAAATAGCTTTTTAACTAATTTTTAAAAACTTCGGCAATTCATTAAAAAACAAAATTCATAAAAAAAGAGGAATATGTGTCAAGGTCTTTCTAGCTAGAAAAATGAAAAAAAAAAATATTTCACAGTCTGAAATTGGCAATCACAATCCTAATATTGAAAGTCTTTCTCAGTGAAGTCCAAATTAAAGCTAATCTTGATTAAATTATATTAATAATCACCGTACATTAGATTTAGCACTTAAATCTTAGAAATAAGACAAAGTAAATTTCTACTTCTCCATGTATGGCCACCAGAAGATTAAATTACATGCATAATAGTAGTTCAACTGATATTGTTTGCAAAACATCGACATAACGGAGCTTTGTGCACTAGAACATTTACGCCTGTAGTAATAATTAAAAAAAACATTATTAGAACAAATTTATTTAAAAAAATTATTTTTAAAATTAAAAAAAAAAAACTTAAGTAGAACAAATTACATTATTTGATGTAAATACTATTAGTAATATTATAGGGAACCAATTTTTTTTTAAAAAAATTGTATAGAATTTCGAGACAAACAAAACAAGATTCATATTGAAATTTTTTTTCCTACACACATTTCAAATTTTTATAGTTTTTAATTCCAATAATTTAAATGCCTTGATAAACGCACAATCAATTCAAAAATAAATTCTACAATCAAAACCTTAACACTAAACGCATGCTTAATGTTTGCTTTTGTCTATTCATTTTTTATTTTTATTTTTTGGGTTTTTAAAGTCATTGGAGAAAATGTTGATAAAAGTTGTAGTGGCTCTGTTTCGAACGAAGACTCCGATGCACCATGTGTAAATATGTTACTTTTCGTGCCGATCAACATAGAGAGAGCATATAAAAAAGTACTAGAAAAAAAGCCAAATCGATTAACCTTTTGGAATAAAACTGTTGTTTTTGTCTGTTCCATTCTTCTTTTTGGTTTTTTAAAGTTATTGCAGGCCAGGAGAAGAAGAAATGCTGAACCATTTCTATGGGTCCATTTGAAACGTAATTTTGAAATGTAAATTTTAAATTTTTTTGAGATAAAACACTAAAAAAAAAAAAAAAAAAAAAGTTTTGAATTATGTTCAAAATTTTTTTCCAAACCGAATGTTGAATGGACCATAATTCCTGTAAGTTTCCTTTATGGTTGCTATTATTCAACCTGGTTTGATTTGATTTTTTTATTTTTTATTTTAATGAACAATTGGACCATAGTATCCAAGGTGGGCCCTAATTGAACGTTCCCCGTGCGACAGCCATATCGCAAATATTATGCAAGTGTCGATCGCTTTAATATTATTGCTCTTTACATGGTCTTCATGTTCATACATATGCCGTGGGAAGTCATCTTGGAATTGGTCTTCCACTTATGACCAATCCCTTAAACAAAGAAATAACATGGTTTCCAAAAACAATAACAAATTAGAAAATTGATTAGGAGCATAGAAAGTACCAGATATGTCGCAGATTTTACATCAAAGTCTTTAGTCACTTGTCTACTCGTGTGCCGTGCAGAAGAAGAGTATCCGGAGGTCTTCTTATGGCAAGACTTCTAGATGGTCACTATCTATAGAGGACTTTCGAGAGTCAAAATAGAATCTTTGTGGGTCCCGGCTATGTTTGCTAGGTGAGAGAAAGATGCAATGGTCTGAAAATCAAAAAATAAATAGATACAAAAAGAAAAATAAAGATATATGGAGAATTATGAGTTGCTAAAACATTTCATATTAGACGCCTCTAATTTGTTAAATTCATAATTACAAAACAAATCATAACAATGCATTTTATAATTAATTGATGATAATTGGTGATAATTGGATGTGCCATATTGTAACATGCAAAAAGTATTTCTACCCTAATCTATGCCGTCCATCATGTACAAAATTTCTAAAGTTATCTAGATGATTGTAACTTCTCAGACATTTACATATATATTGACAACTTTATTACATGAAAAAAGTGAAAAGGAATACCAAGTCAAAATCTTGACGAAATATGTGTCTTCCGTGTTTAACATGAGGATCACTATAACTTGAGAATAATTTGATTCCGATACTCAGTATTTAGTAGTCTAATGTGGTCCCATTAGATGAATCATAACGGAAACAAACCCTTCTGCTTGTGTAACTTATTTATTGGGTTGGACATTTTCTTTCTTCTTCTGAACATTACCATTTCCAATGCAAATTAGCTTATATTTTCCAAGTGTCAGCTTTCAAATGGTCCATGACTTGCTGAAAAGAAAGAAAGAAATCCTCCTCATTTCTCACTAGTGTGGCATGTGTATGTCTTGTATTTGGAATTCTACAACTTTCACTTTTTTTATTTTCTTGTAAACATAGACGTGAAATGACCGAAATTGAAGTAGACAAAGTTGCTTCACCTCTTTCCAAATACCGGAAATCAGGTGGTTCCTTATTTGAGCCGTATGAAATTGGTCAAATATTAAGATACATTATTTGCTTCATTGGACCCACTTAGTGAGAATGGTAATGATTAAAAAATTAATAAGAAGAAAAAAATTAAAAAAGTTTTAGCATTATCTCGGTATTTAGGAATCTTATCGTCACGTATTAGAGATTTTAATAGTGTAATTAAAAAATAAAGCACGAATAATCATGTGAAGCAAAAACAAATATTGTTAGTTTAGATGTGTATTTTTACTCGTAAGAATTTTTAATTATTACGTTTTTATAACAGTTTTAAAAAGTCCAATTTCCATTTTAAAATTTGATTTTTAAGTATTCATATTTAAAATTTAATATCTCAATAAAATTATCAAAATCAACTATATTAGTATCTAATTTCACAACATTTTGAAATCTAAACTTTAAAATTTCGAGTGATAAGTGTAAAAGTATATTCAATCTCTTGCTTCCATAATACCTTGACTATTGACTAGTTTTTATTTAACTCGGTGAAAAGATTTTACAATACAGGATATGTCACAAGATCTATAATTGACTTGGATCTAAACAGTACTTAGGAAGTATGTTACATTAGCAATAGTTAGTTATACTTAAATCTTCAAAAAATACATGGAACTGAAAGTACTACGATAATGAAAACAAATATATAACCTGAAAACATACATGTGAAAAGAACGTTTGAATATGTGTAAATTTGGATAAATATTAAAAAAAAAAATTAATAAATCATACAAAACTACAATATCCATGGCAATATATGATAGGGCATATGGATAGGATTTTATTCCTCTTTTCCCTCTAAACCAAGAGAAAAATGGTTCATCTCAATCACATTTTAAACAAAAATTTTAGGTGTTTTGAAGCTTAAATAGAATAGGGGGAATTTTTTTTTTTTAAATAATGTTACTTCTGCATATATATTCAAATGAAGTTAAATTTATTAGGAGAGATGGGAACATTTTGTTTTTCTTTTTAAATTACCAAATGGATCATTTCATATCATTTAAATGACATCACAAACATTTTATGTGCCAAATATGTATATTTAAATGACCACTCCAAATTAAATGGAAGAAATGGTCCAAAATGGAATGCACGTCTAGGCCTTTCCAGTGTGACAAAATACAGGGATCTAACTAAATTTTTGGGCTGGACATTTTATTTTCATCGGACCTTGCCCACTTCCAAATTCCAATGCAATTCGGCTTACATGTTCCAAGTGTCAGTAATTAAGTGACTCATGGATCAAAAAGAAAAGCAAAAAAAATAATCTTCGTCATTGTTCATCAGTGAATGTCATTTGTATTTGGAATTCCACAATTAAGGTCATTTTTTGTTCTAATAGATGATGAAATAAGCAAAATTCAAAAGACAAAGATGCTTCACCTTTGTTAATAATCAATCTCTACCATTTATAAAGGGATTTTTATAGTATAATTAAATTATAAATCATGAATAATCATGTGAAACACAAACGAATTATGTCAAATTTAGTGTAGGCGTTTATTTTTCTTTTCTTTTCTTTTCTTTTCTTTTTTAATTTTTGGACTATACCATCGAGAACTATTCCTTAATGGGACAGCAAGAAATTTCCATTTCCAGTTGGATAAAATCCAGAGAGTATGTAACATGTTTAAAATACAAAATGAACATCATAAGAGACATCTTAATTCCTCAGAGTTGCATTTAATTCTTAAAGAAAATGTAGTACTGCTTATGTGAGATGTTGAAACACTAACATGACAACAATTATACAGAACAACAATAAATATCACAAACAACACCATTCTAAGAAACGACAACAAATAAGCTTCAGTATGCTATTACAGAATATGAGGAGGCTGTTGAGCTGCAGGGTATTTGAGTTTTGAAGAATCTGTTAATGATGACAAGACAGATCTTCAATAGTTTAGTATTTGTTTTCTGTTCTTTTAGATCTGATAATTATATAGTTACATATATGTACATAATTAGATTTACGTTACACGTTAAACAAAAGCAAAATTGACAATTCCATTGCACAAGAACGTAAAATACGAACTTCACATCATCAGGATTTCCTATGACCGAATTCTCAATAACGGTTACATTTCATCAAGCACACTTATTACCGATTTATGGAACAAGAAATAAGCTAAACAACACACGATAGTGGTCTCATCTGAGTCAGGTCTTTATCCATGCCAATTTGATCATCAATCAACACCACTCTTCATGCACCTTCCTGCCACAAAGAGAGAGGAAAATAATTATATGTTCCAGAAACTATTCGGTTCTTATAAAGAAATAAGTATTTATAACTGCAAAACACATTACAAACTTACTCTTCCAGACTTGCTATGAGACTCTGTTTTTCTCTACTTGCTAGTTTGACCTTCTCCTCCCTCCAAATCTTGTTATCTCCATTATCATCATTTTGGCCGTGTTGTTGTGGCACATCATTGCCGCATAATTTAGACAGCGAAAATCCACATATATAATTTTGGGTTTCCACTGTATGAATCATTATTGAATGTATTGAATTGATTTCCGCGAGGTATTTGTCCCACCAACTCGTTGTTTGAAAGATTTAAGATTGCAAGTTGTAGAATTTTCTGAAGTATGTGAATTTCTGTCTCATTCTCATTGCTTTAATCTGAGGATTACATACATATATATACACGGAGAAACCCTAGCTGTACACCCTAGAAATCAGAGGAGGAAAAACGGAATCCCCATAAAAAGGAAATTCTCCCTCTGAAATAGGAAACAACAAAATAGGAAAGAATATACAAACATAACTACTTTCCTAAAAAGTTTGAGGACGTATTTCAACACTCCCCCTCAAGTTGGGTTGTATATGTTGAACATTCCCAACTTGCTGCTTAGTTCCTCAAAGTTTATTCTTGAGAGTGCCTTTGTAAGAATGTCTGCAGTCTGAGATCTTGTAGGAACGTAAATCAGCTGCACTACTTCATTCTCGATCTTCTCCGTGATGAAGTGGCGATCTATCTCAATGTGCTTTGTTCTGTCATGGTGAACAGGATTCTTGGCAATACTTATGGTGGCTTGATTGTCACAGAATAGCTTGATAGATCCAGTCTTACTAACTTGTAACTCATCAAGTAATCGTTTTATCCACATACCTTCACAAATTCCAAGGGCAAGGGCTCGAAATTCTGCTTCTGCACTACTCCTTGAGACCACAGATTGCTTCTTGCTTCTCCATGTTACAAGATTTCCCCACACATAGGAGCAGTAACCTGATGTAGACCTTCTGTCTAGTAAGTTTCCTGCCCAATCAGCATCTGAGAACACTTCAACTTCTCTTTTGGAGTTCTTTTTAAACAGTAATCCTCTACCAGGTGTCATTTTGAGATACCTCAAAATCCTATACACCACTTCCATGTGTTCTTCTGTTGGATTGTTCATGAATTGACTAACAATACTAACAGAAAAACCAATGTCTGGCCGAGTATGGAAGAGGTAAATTAGACGACCAACAAGTCTTTGATATCTCCCCCTGTCCACTGGAGCACTTCGTGCTTCTGTCCCTATCTTCTTGGTTGGATCCATTGGTGTGTCAGCAGACTTACACCCGAGCATGCCAGTCTCTTTGAGCAAGTCCAGGATATATTTCCTCTGAGAGATAAAGATTCCCTGCTTCGACCGAGCCACTTCCATTCCAAGAAAATATCTCAGACACCCGAGATCCTTGATTTCAAATTCCCTGGCTAGGTACTTCTTCAAGTTCAGTAACTCTTCCTCATAATCTCCAGTCAGTATAATGTCATCCACGTAGACAATTAGAATGGCAATTCTCTTGTCTTGAGAAAACTTTACAAACAAAGTATGATCTGACTGACATTGAGTGTATCCGTTAATGGCTAAGGACTTTGTAAATTTCCCAAACCAAGCACGAGGAGATTGTTTTAGGCCATATAGAGACTTTCGAAGTTTGCACACCTTGTTGATCTCTAACATCTTTCTTAGCCCCGGAGGAATTTCCATATATACTTCTTCATCTAAGTCACCGTTCAGAAAAGCGTTCTTCACATCCAATTGGTGTAGAGGCCAGTCTTGATTAGCTGCTAGGGAAAGAAGAATGCGGATAGTATTGAGTTTAGCCACTGGAGCAAAAGTCTCCTGGTAATCTATCCCATAGGACTGAGTGAATCCCTTTGCAACTAGGCGAGCCTTAAATCTTTCAATGCTCCCATTGGCTTTGTATTTGACTGTAAAGATCCATTTGCAGCCTACTGGTTTCTTTCCTGGAGGAAGTTCTAAGATTATCCAGGTGCCGTTTCTTTCCAAGGCACTAATTTCTTCATTCACTGCTTTTCTCCACTCTGGATGTTCAAGGGCTTCCTGAATAGAACCTGGAACTTGGAACTTGCACGCTATCAAGAGTAGAGACAAAGGCTTGATAAGACTTTGATAATCCTTCATATGACACAAACTTAGAAATTGAGTGCTGAGTACAGTTTCTCACTCCCTTTCGGTGTGCAATTGGGAGATCTAAATCATCAACAATAGGATTAGAGGGACTGAGATCAGAGAAACTGTTACCTGGATGAATTTCTAGAGAGATTGAATTCGGTTCAGATTCTTGACTGGACTGAATTGGAACTGAGTTGTCTATATTCCTTCCGGGCCCTTTCTTCCTGGTATAGACACGTAGATCCTTGATTGCAAGTTGTGGAGACACATTTTGATTTTTGGACAGGTTTGGATTTGGTGGATGACTCTCGGTTTCGGACAGGTTTGGATTTGGTAGATAACTCTCGGTTTGAGATGAGGGCCGACTCTCGGTTTGAGGTGGTGGAGGGCTGCCATGATCAATAGTTTCAGATTGAGGATTAGGTTGCAATACCACTAGGGGATCAAGATTTAGACATCCATTGTCTACGGGCTCAACAAAATTCCAAATCTGATGTTCTCTCTCACTCTCCCCCTGAAAATCGGATTTGGGATAAAAGGATTGATGTTCAAAGAAGGTTACATCCATAGAATTGTATATCTTCCGGGTGACAGGTGAGTAGCATTTGTATCCCTTCTGGTGAGAAGAATACCCTAGGAAGATACATTTGATGGATTTAGGGTCTAACTTACTACGGTGTTGGGCATGAATGTGAACAAACACGGAGCACCCAAATATCTTGGTAGGTAATGAGGAAATTACTTTAGTAGTTAGGAATATCTGTTTGAGGACTTGGCAAGGTGTTTGGAATTTCAGGATCCTAGAAGGCATTCTATTAATGAGATAGGTGGCTGTAAGGATAGCTTCCCCCCAAAAATGTTTTGGTACATGAGTGGAGAACATGAGTGAACGTGCAACCTCTAGCAAGTGTCTATTTTTTCTTTCTGCAATCCCGTTTTGTTGGGGTGTATCAACACAAAAGCTTAGGTGAATAATTCCCTCTTTTAATAGGTAGGAGCCTAGGATAGATTTGAAGTAATCCTTGGCATTGTCAGTTTTGAGGGCTCGGATTTTGGTTTGGAATTGAGTTTGTATCATTTGGTTGAAATTTTGGAAGATTTCACTAACTTCAGATTTTTCTTTTATCAAGAATACCCAAGTTAGTCTAGTATGATCATCAATAAAAGATACAAACCATCTAGCCCCTGATATATTTTTTACCCTAGTTGGACCCCAAACATCACTATGGATCATGGCAAATGGATGAGTTGGTGTGTATGACAACCTGGGAAAAGAAGTTCTAGTGTGTTTTGCAAGTTGATAGATTTCACAGCTAAAAGATTTTGCATTTTTATTATTGAACAATGAAGGAAAAAGTTTTTCAAGGTACAAGAAATTAGGATGACCAAGCCGATAGTGCCATAACATTATTTCACTATCTTTATTGAAACTAGACTGACTCTTAAAAGACACACAACTTGCATTTTGTACTTGTCCTGCTGGAAGAGTTGCACCTTGGAGAAGATAGAGTCCAGATTCCTCTTCAGAAGACACACAACTTGCATTTTGGACTTGTCCTGCTGGAAGAGTTGCACCTTGGAGAAGATAGAGTCCAGATTCCTCTTCAGCACTGCCAATCATCTTCCCCGAACCCAACACCTGAAATTCACACAAGTTGTGACAAAATTTAGCAACACAATTATGGTCTCGGGTCAATTTACTTATTGACAGCAAGTTGCAATTTAAATTCGGGACATGAAGCACAGATTGTAACATGAGGTCCTTTGTAACCCAAACTGAACCGGTTCCTGCTACTTTAGACAAGGATCCATCTGCTATACGAACGGTTGAGGTCTGATCACATGGCCTATACTCAAAAAAAAGGTTAGCATCTCTTGACATATGATCTGATGCTCCGGAGTCAATAATCCATGGCTTGGTTTGTCTCTGTTTTACTAGAAAAGCATTTGATAGTGTACCTTTCTGGGCCAGCATACTCGTTCCAGTGTTGGTGGTGGATTTGGAGAAGAGTTCTTGGAGAATCTTGAGCTGTTCCTTAGAGAAATGGCTGGATTCGGTAGTGGAGTGGTTGTCATCTGAAGTAGTTGCAGAATTGGCCCTTCCTTCTCCCTCATGCCGTGGTTTCCAGTTGGGTGGTTTGCCATGAATTTTCCAACATGTCTCCCTTAGATGTCCAGGTTTCCTGCAGTGATCACACCATGGTCGTCCACGTCTCTGCCTATTGTTGGGATCTTGGTTGCTGTTCATCGGAGCCCCACTAATAGCCAGGGCAGTACCATCTCCAGTTTCACGAGCATGTTGACTCTCATTTACTCCTCGAATCGTGAGAGCAGTGCCTTCGTCGCCAGTTGAAGTGGATCCCATCATTAGTTTCTTCCTGCTTTCCTCATGTCGCACCTCCGAGAAAGCTTCTCGAACCAATGGAAGAGGTTTCGTTCCCATTACTCTCCCACGAACCTCATCCAGATTTTGATTGAGTCCAAGAAGAAATTTGAACGTGCGTTTCTGGTCCACAATCTTCTTGTATTGGATTGCATCCTCAGGACACTTCCAATTATGGCTTTCAAACATGTCCAATTGCTGCCAGTACCTACAGAGGGAATTATAGTATTGGGAGACCGAGAGAGAGCCTTGCCTGAGATCATGGAGTTTGCCCTCGATTTCGAACAATTCTGAGGTATTTTCATAATTCGAATATGACACCTTCGCTGCATCCCAGATGTCTTTTGCTGTCTGGTAAAGGACAAAATTTTCCCCTATTTCGTTGTGCATCGAATTGATGAGCCAGGATATGACCATGTGATTTTCGGTCTTCCAAACTCTGAATCGTGGATCAGTTTTTTCTGGAATTTCGATTTCTCCAGTGAGGTACTCGTCCTTCCCTTTGCCGCAGATATACATCATCACAGATTGGGACCACTGTAGGTAGTTATCCCCGTTGAGTTTGTGGCTGGTGATGGTTAGAGATACTCCATCAGATCCTCCAGGATTGCTCGCTGCCGTTGGTGCGCCTTCTGGATGGGAGGTGATGTCTGAAGATTGGCTTGAAGCCATACCATATTTTGTCATGAGAACACCACAGACTTTCAGAAGAATTTCTCAGTCTCTGATACCACGTAGAATTTTCTGAAGTATGTGAATTTCTGTCTCATTCTCATTGCTTTAATCTGAGGATTACATACATATATATACACGGAGAAACCCTAGCTGTACACCCTAGAAATCAGAGGAGGAAAAACGGAATCCCCATAAAAAGGAAATTCTCCCTCTGAAATAGGAAACAACAAAATAGGACAGAATATACAAACATAACTACTTTCCTAAAAAGTTTGAGGACGTATTTCAACACAAGTTTATTCAAACTGACAGCCAATTGCAGTGGGATGTTTGAGGAGAGGTCTAACCATTAAAGGTTGCTCAAGTTTCCCAATGATGCTGGAATTCGGCCGGTTAGTTTGTTGTGAGAAAAATTGAGCCCTTCGAGAGATTTGAGGTTCCCAAGTGACATTGGAATCCCCCCTTCAAAACTATTCCTTGAAAAATCAATGGTTGTGAAGATGGTAAGGATTTTTTCCAGCTGAAGTTCATATCCTTTTATCACTAGCACCACAGAGTCTTGATAATAAGTCCCCAAACCCATGTGTTCCAGGCCATCCATATGTGCATCCATCATGGCCATAAAATTCTCCAAATATTTTGTTGGTAAATGACCTGTGAATTCATTATTGGAGAGGTCCATGATTCTTAGATTTTGGAAGGGAAATCTTACCTTGGGATTGCTTATTGGACCAGAGAATCTATTTGACCTCAAGATAAGAACTTGAGGCTTTGGAAGTGACTCCAACCACTGGGGAAATGATCCATTTATTTTGTTGTCGCCAATGTCTAGTAATTCCAAGTTTTCACAATTGAGCAATGATAGGGGCAATGAACCTTCCAATTGATTTCCTTTGAGGTTCAAAGTCATCAAGGAGTTTCCTTTCGGAAAAGATGGAGGAATCATTCCATCGAACCTATTGTTCCACAAATCTAACACCAAGAGACTGCTACTTAAAAGATTTCCAAGGCATGGGGGAATATTTCCACTCAAGTTGTTATTAGACAAGTCAAGCAAATAAAGGGATGTCATTTTGCAAATAGAAAGTGGGATTTATCCAACAAATTGATTTTTTGAGGCTGAAAAGTAATTTAAACTAGGTGATGAGAAAACAGCAAGAGGCCCAGAAAACAAGTTGGAGCTAAGATCGAGAGTTTCCATGTTAAGGAGGTGGGAAAGTGGTTCTAAATATGTTAAGGAGTTGTGGGAAAGATCCAAAGAGGTGAATGAATCCTCACTCACTTCCCATAGCCATTTAGGAACACTTCCGCATAATTAGCATTTCTACTAGTGTTGCACTGGAATCGATGGCGAAGACATCCACAAGAGGTGTCATAACCTCTCTTATATGCGTATCTTTAATCTCCAAGACATTTTCAATCATATCCTGCAATATAATGAAACAAATAAAAATTCAAATCCGTCTCTCTTTACGTACATAACATTAACAAATCCTATGAGGATTCTAAGGTAGCACAAATTTTGAGATAATAAACAAGATGCATGTTAATGAAAGCAGAGGAACTCTTGATAGCAGTGCATTCAATGCAAACAACTTGCATATTGATGTTAAACCATTCAAAATACATTCAGAAATAGCTTCTGTTGTTCGTATTTTAAAGTGCCAAATCACTATTTAAGAAGAATACTTTCAAAATAAACCTTGCGTAATACCTGTTCTTCCTCTTCTATCGTCCCACTTAACTCTGCCCCTCGCAACATCAACTTAAACTCTTCTTCTGTAACATATGGTTCACCGATCAAAGAAAAATAATGAATTTTTATTTTTAAAGCAATGACACAATTTTCTGAAAGAAAATTTTATCAGTAACTTCATGCTTTATATTAAAGTGCCGTAATTTCTTTCTCATCTAAGAGGAACTGGAAGCATGTTTATCACAGGCTATTCACATTACAGGAAATATCAATTCTTAATCAAATATATTAATCTTGACATGATATTTAAGGTTTCTAAGAACACTTAGCAGGCGCAATTAAAATAAAAGTTCAAATGGAAGGTGCATATCCATAATAATGGGGTTCTTAGAAAGCACACCTTCTTCCTTTCAACCCAAGCAATTTTAAAATGCCTATTGATTGAAACGTAACAACTTTGCCAGTGGGGTATAACACTAACGAAAGCCATGCCACTGGTCTGGTCTACAGACACATACAAAAATTGTCAAAGAAAGCAGAGCAGCAGGAGTACATCTCACTAAGCATTAAAAGTGAACTACCAAAACAGAATTACACAGATGTCTATGGAAGAATTTGCCAGTGAGATTCAGTTAACAAAACATTATAAAAAATAAATAAAAATAAATAAAATAAAATAGAACAAAAACCTAAAAACTAAAAACTTACCACAAACCTAGCAACGTCTGTGGCATTGTGAACAGCTATGCTTTTCAGCGTGATCTCAGTGAGGAGTAAAATGGCAACCTAGCATCATTAAGAACAAGAAAAGGACAAAATTTCAAATTTTAGGTGAAGTGAAGTAGTACATTTGTGTATATATGTATATATCATTACATTCTTGAGAAGAAAGCAACAGAAGCAAAAGAAAGCTGGCATAGCACATTATCTTTGAACTGATCAAGTGAGGATACTGAAACATACGGTCATTACTCCAGTTGCTGCACTAACACCAGCCACACCAAATATTGCCGTTGCAGCTTCTGTAGCTAAAGCAGTAGCTCCAATGTTCACAACACTGATCAGATGAACAAAGTATATAATGCAAAAGAGATTCGGACTCTTTTTCAGCTAACTCTCACACCTGACATAGTAATATCACAACACAAACTAACAATTACCAACTGGTGAGTGACTAATTAATTACTCACACGTCAACTCTGTGATGAACATATTATCACACAGTGATCAATGCAGTTTTTTGTGTTAAAATCTAACCGATCAAAACCATTACATAACAGGTATTTAGCATTTCTCTACTCAAAAGTCTTGTAGGTATGCTTTTGGTTGTCAAGATAACATTTTGTTCACAAATAGAGCAATAACATTTTGTTTAAAAGGGTTTGTACAACTCCTCATAATACATTATCTTCTAGGATGGAACCTAAGCCATAACAAGTGGTTCTAGAGTCAGATTCCAAATGTAGCCACGTGTATGCATAAGATGAATGCTGGGAGAAATCAGATGAAGGTTGACGGCCCCTTGGAGTTAGAACGTGATGGACAGTGAAATTCTTAGTGAAAACGAACTCTCGAGTTGGAAACAAACTCCAGGGTATTGGGGCTCCGACTTAGTGGGGATTTTGATGTTGCTGTGAATGGATAATGGGTTTGAAAGGGCTTGGACAACTCCTCTTAATACATTGACTTTCAGGATATAACCCAAAGATTAATGATAACACTAACTAATAGCCCGTTTGGAATACTGTTTTTGGGCACTATATAAAAGCTTTCTAAAGAGTGTTTTCTCTTACAATAATTTAAATTTACTGTGCAAATTTACTTTTCAAGCCTAAAGATTTCACATAAGGGTCCACAAAATGACAACTAATAAGAACAAACGCATGAACACTTGCGAAATTCACTACTTCTATCATACTAAGAATTAGCAAATGGACTAGAAATTCAATACCTTCCAAGGCCAAAGCGTGGTGACAGCAGTCTCAGCCATGGAGAAAAACGCAGAGAGACCCAAAAGCACAGCCAAAACTATCCCTTGCTCTTCAAACACCTGAAAAACCTGCAGAGTCTTTGGCCACGCATTTCTCAGCAACCAAATGCTCTGCCCAATAACTCCATACCCACGATTCACCACTCCCTCAACCGCAAACGCCCTTTTACACCCATACACCAAAACCCCACAAACCATCGCCACCAGAACCACCCCACGCTTCACAATTCCCCGAAAAAACTCGAAATTCGAACCCAACTCCGAACCCGAAACCGAACTCCCATGTTCGCAGCTCAAGGTTTCTCCCCTTTGCCCCATTGGTCTCAAGCAAGCTCTTTTAATACACAACTCGTTTCCTTTACTCGAAAAGCTCCGGAATTCACCGGAATTCGAGGCCAATCGAAATGTGTACCGGTTGTTTCGCGGGAAAGTTCTGGTGGACAGTCGGATTCGGCTGCTGCAGTGGAGGAAGCTCAGGGATTTGGAGCCGTTGATGAACTTGGGCCGGCTCAGAATCGAAGATTCAAGCGCCATTTCCATGGATTTTTAAGCTGAATCTGAATTCCTAATCTCGGTTTCACACCCCAAAGACAAAAAGATAAAATTTTACGTGTTTTGAAATCAAATTTTTATGTACAGGGGATTTGGTTTGGTTTTGTGAATCAAAAAATTGGGGGCTAGGTTTTACAGGAAAAAATTTAAAAAAAAATTTTCTAGAGAGAGAAGAGGAGAAAGAAACTTGTTTGGTGAATCAAAGCATGGCAGAGGCAAGTGGCTACTATTTGAAATGACGACGTTGCCCCCATTAAGCCGACAATCTCTTACCTACATTTTAAAGGACCACTGACTCTTTGATTGTATCATCCTGACTTATCACGTGCCACTCTTATGTTATCGATTTACGGTGATTACATTGTTACTATGTGGAATTTTTTTTTCTTTTTTACTTTTATTTTTGCTTTTGTTTTGTTTTTTATTTGTTTAATCTTCTTGTGCATATAATTAATATATATGTATATATACAAAGATATTTGGATTGATTGTTTACGTAGTCAATCATTGATCAATAAAGTAAAATGCTCATTTGATTTTTAATCTCTTATGAAATTGCAATTTGATTCCTGATTTTTTATTTTTAGCAAAAGAGTCCCTAAATTTTTTGATTATCGCAACCTTGTTCGGATTACAAAGGAAGGCGGGCTAGGGGAATGCAGAGAGGTAATGAGAAGTTACCCTACTTCAAGTTCAGTTTTTGTTTTCCCGATTCGTGTCATTTTAGTGTCGTTGTCATATCTCAAGTAAGTGTCGTTTCTTGGACATTATTTATGTGTGATGCTATATTCAAATGTCGTTTTAAAGCTGTTTTACCGTTTGATCTTTGATCTATCGTTTTCAAGATTATCATCCTTTTGTGCCTGGCATTGTTCTCATCTTGTTATCGTTTTTGTCCTTCACGAAGCTAGTCAAAGAAGAAGGGGGAAAAAAAATTTTAAAGTTTCCTTGCATCCGCATAAGGATGTCGGTCTATGATCAAATTATAACATAATTAGTATCCACATAAGGTTCATAACCAATTATTAATATTGTACACATCACATTCCATGTGAGACTACCTTTTTACCTCAGCAAGCATAAATCCAAAGTTTATATCTTTTACGAATATTAATTCTCATTTAGATTATAGATTTAAAAAGTAGAATAAAATATTTTTATAAGAAAACTAAAAAAAATAATGCTATAAAATATCTCAAAATAGAATACTAAACAAATTATTAATGTGAAAATATGATTTATCGAAAGAGAGTGAATATTATAATTGTGATTATCTAGCTGTAAAGTAAGTAAAAATCTGTTTATGTCATCTATAAAAAAGCAAACAACTCTTTTGAATACATGTCAATATCACATGATGGTCATGTCAACATCATATAATGAGTCCTAAATCGTCACGTGGCTTTTTTTTTTTTTTTTGCTTGTTTTTTTAGCTTGTGCATAACATGTGCTTGTCAACTAAACCATTACCCTTATTTAAAATAACAAAAGGCACTAAAATTGTGCCTACCATTCTTGCCTCCTATGTTGTCATGTAGCAGGTCCTGAGCTTTCTGTGTGGCATTTTTAAATTAAAAAATAATTTTTAAATGTTAAAAATTTTTTTATTTTTTGTTTGCTTTACTTTGCCTTTTTTGTCTAGTTCGTGCATATTTTAAATCCATCATGTGACGATTTCAAATAAAAATTAATTTTTTATTTTTTGTTTTATTTTATTTTATTTGTCTATTCTGTTTGCACGTGCATTTCACCTAGTAAATAAAATAAAAATGGAGAAAGCAACAACGTGTAACTAAGACAGAGCACACAAGTCAAGGAAAGTAAAATCGGAATCGGTGGACTGATGACAATTAGTCTAAATATTTGGAGAGAAAAAAGAGAGAGAGAGAGAAAGAAAAACAAAAATAATTAGTCAGATAGGTGGCAACAAAATGAAAAATTCTAGTGATACTGGGTGAGAGTTTTTAATTTTTAGTAGGAAAAAAAATTAGCTAAGATTAATTTTAGTAAGAATTATGATCTATAAAATTTTTAAGGTAGAAATAAAAGAAAACAAATTTCACTTAAGGCTAAACCCACTAGTCCCTTGATATATCTATCACCAGAAATTATGACATGTTGCAAAATTAGACAAGTAAAAAAAAAAATAATAATAATGATAATACAAAATAAAGGGTCAATAGGACCACCTTCTCCGACCTCCATTTTTAAGGTTGGTTTTTAAACAATAATAAAAATTACAGCATCCCGTTATTTATGAATCTTCTCGTTTCATAATCACGATTAATGATGTGAAGCACAAATGAATAATGTTAGTTTAGCAGTGTATTTTTGCTGAAATTCTTTTAATTATTACATTTTTATACTTGTTTAAAAAAAAACAAAAATTTTTACTCTAAATTTTGATTTTTTAAGTAATCATATTCAAAATTTAGTATCTCAAATAATATTAAAACTAAATAATTAAATAAAACGAAAGTCTAAAAATAATTGAAACAAATAATGTAAATTTTTGTTTAAAAATTTTAGTTAGTTTTTTCAGTTAAATCATATTTAATAATAATTGATTGTTTAGTGGTCCCTTTCTGAATTCCATTATTGTAAACTTGTATGTACACAACAATAATGAGATAATGGATAATAAGAAAATTCTCTCATTTTCTTTTTTTTTTTTCTCTTTTCTTATTATATATTTAATTTATCTTTTGTGATATTAATTGTATCTGTATTACACCAAAACTAATATTCCTGATAATTATTTTTGATGTTAACAGGTGAAAAAACAAATTACAATCTTGCGACAATGAGTAATGCATATTCAAAAGTTTTCAAACGCCTTAGGATTGCAACGAAAGACCTCCGAGGAGAGAGGAAGATGCAATGCTCTAAAAATCAGAAAATACATAAATACACCAAAAAAAAAAAAGAAGAAGATAAATGGAGAAATATGCATTGTTAAAACATTTCAAATAAGACGCCCTTAATTTGATAAATTCATAATTACAAAACAAATTATTGTCATACATTTTATAGTTAATTGGTGATTGGATGTGCCATATTGTGACATGCAAAAACTTAGACCTTTCCACACTAATATTTACAAAATTTCAAAAAGTTATCTTGATAATTGTAACTTCTCAAACATTTACATACTTATGGATACATTTGTATCGAAAAAGAAAGTGAAAAAGAATAACAAGTCAAAGTCTTTCTATTTAGACAAAAGATGTATCTTCTGTATTTAAAAAGAATTATATTAGGGATCAATATTAAAAAGGATTGTATCTAAAAACTCACGCAAAATAGTCTCATGTGGATCCCACTAAATAAATTGTACAGTTCATTTGTGAAGTAACAGGAATATTGAACCCCATTACTTGTTTAACTTTTTTATTGGGCTGGACATTTTCTTCTTCCTCTGAACTCGTTCATTTCCAATGCAAGTTGGCTAATATTTTCCAAGTGTCAATTTTCAAGTGGTCCATGAGCTAAAGAAAAGAAAGAAAGAAAGAAATATTCTTACTCAACGCTCACTAGTGAATGTTATTGTTATGTCCTGCATTTGGAATTCTACAACTAATGCCTTTTTTTTTTTTTTTTAAATTTTTATTTTAAAATTTAATATCTCAGGTAAATCAAAACAACTACATCACTATTTAACTTCACAATTTTTTGAAACTCTACTAATTCTCTTGTTTCCATAAGATCTTGCTTATTAGTCCTTCTTTAACTCGGTGAAAATATTTTACAATGCAGTAGATGCCATAAGATCTGCAATTGCAAAGATTTTTTTGTAATAATATCATTGTTGCATATATACTCAAATGGAGTTAAATTTAGAAACGATGGTTAACATTTCATTAATTTTCTTCTTAAATTGCTAAATGAAACATTTCAGATTATTAGAATTATATTCGAAATATTTGATTATAAACTACATATTTTAAATTGAACGAGTATTCCAAAACGGTTGAAAACAAACTTTTCTTTCAAGCAGGACAAAAAAAAAAAAAAAAAAAAGCTTTCTATTTCATTGAAATACGTTTCCAATTACAAATTTGATTTATTTTGCTAATTTGAGCATCACAGCTATTTTTTTAAACACTAGAAGTTCCAGGAACATATATATATATATATATATATATAACATTTCTGATATTAATTTCAGCATAATCTAATACCAGCTAGCTAGCCATCATGTACAAAATTTCCAAAGTTATCATCTTGATGATTGTTACTTGTCAGTCATTATATGGAAAAATTTTTTGAAGAAAGTGAAATGAAATACAAGTTACAAGTCTTTTCTATTGAGACAAAACTGGGATATCTAACTTATTTTTTAGACTGGACATTTTATTTTAAATCAAACCTTTGCCCACTTCCAAATTCCATTGCAATTTGGCTTATATTTTTCAAGTGTCAGTAATCAAGTGGTTCATGATTTTTTGAGTAATACCAAAAAGAGAGAAAAGAATGAAATAAACTTTGTCATTGCTCATTAGTCAATGTCATTTGTATTTGGAATTCCACATATATTTTGTTCTAAAAGTAGATAGTGAAATGACCAAAATTCAAATGGACAAAATGCTTCACTTTTTTTCCAAATGTCAAATTTAGGCGATCCATGATTTTTGGCATTTAGAGAAAATCAATACTATAATATATTATCCTATTGGACCGCTTGTCAAGAATAAAAATAATAATGATATAAAAAGAAGAAGAAAAATTGCAGCATTCTCGTTATTAATGAATTTACTAGTTACAAAGGGATTTTTATAGTATAACTAAATGACAAACCATGAATTATCAGGTGAAACACAAACTAATAATGTTATATTAGTTTAGACTTCGATATATATGTGTGTGTGTAATAATAGTCTTTTGGACTATCCATTGAGAACTAGTCCTAAACGGGACAGCAAGAAATTTCCATCTCTCCGATTGGACAAAATCAATAGAGTCAAACATGTTTAAACAATAGTGAGATTGAAGTTTTGATTGCTTCGAATTGCATTTTAATTCTTCAAGGAAACGTAGTACTGCATATGTTAGACGTGGAAACACTAGCATGACAACAATTTTACTGAACAACAATCAATATCACAAACGACACTATAATAATACTTAAAACGAGGGCATTAGAATATGAAAATAAGCCCACATATAACAGCAAAAAAAAAATACCTCAGAATGCAAGTTAAAAAAAAAAAAAAAAAAAAAGGAGAGAGAGAGGAAAAAAGGCTCTGAACTTGAAAACGACAAAAAAAATGCATCAAACTACCTAAAAATTAAAGACAGCATAAAACGACAACAAAAATTGCAAACAAAAACAGCAATGAACGGAAAACGACATATTAAAGAGATAAATTGGTTTAAGAGTCTCACTTCAATTCAAAAAAATTACGGATATAATGTACAGTGCTAGCAAAACACACCATAAATTAGAGAAAGCAAACAAATTGATTAGCAGAAAATTAATCAAGTTTAGTAGTAATCAAACATGCCATTATTATTTTGACTTGTAAAGCCCTCTGTAGAAGGTAGCATTACGAAACCAGAGTTGTGAAGCCGCAAGGCATTAGAATTGCATTTTGGCTCCATCTTTGGAACTCCTAGATCCCAATATTTGCAGTGGATGAGCACAACAAAGTTGGAGTTTTTGTGGTCTTTATTTTCCAGGACAAGAAAGAATTTCATTGGAAGAAGAAAAGATTAATCTACAATGGTTTTTCCAAGTAATGTCTGTGCTAAGAATTTGATTGTCTCGGAGTCACTACCTTGGATTGAAGGAGGTCGTGGACGTGAAGTGGCGAATAGCAAGCGGAACTCTGTATTATCGGGTATTGGAGGTCGGAATTCTGCCTAGAAATCCCCCCATTTTGCTGTTGGTCAAGCATGTTGAAGACTATATGCAGGGTAGTTGAAAGCAATTTCAGTGCGAGGCTTGGTTTGGTTCAAGCAGAGTATGGACTTTTTTTTTCTTCTTTTTTCCCCTTCAGTTTGCCTTTTCTTGAGTCTTGGTTCGTTTGCTTAGACTGTGAGACTTGGTTATGTTTAGGAGTCATATTTCACTTCTAGTAATGGAAAACAGACTTTGCTTTGAGTTTTGGCAAATTGAAATTATGAGGTATGTTTGGCGATGCACACAAAGGTCACTAGTTTAGCACATACTCACAAAATATATAAATATACGAAAAATATATATATATAAATATTCATAGTTGGGAAAGCCTCTGTTCAACTTTCCTGGCTAAAGGTAAAATGTATTGGCATTTTATAAGGAGTTGAAAAATAATTGATTTGAAGTATAACTGTCATCAAAAACACTAAATAACGTAAAATGAAAATATTGTGTACGACAAGAAACATGGAAAGAATTGTAATAATATAAACCTTTAGTATGCTATTACAGGATATGAGAAGGCTGTTGGGCTGCAAGGCAGTTGAGTTTTGAAGAATCTGTTTGTGATGAAGAGACAGATCTTCAAGAGTTTAGTGCTTGTTTTCTGTTCTTTTCGATCTGATAATTATATAATTACATATATGTATATAATTAGATTTACGTTACACATTAAACAAAAGCAAAATTGACAAGTCCATTGAAAAAGAACGTAAAATACGAACTTAACGACATCATGATTTCCTATGACCGAATTCTCAATAACGGTTAAATTTCATTAGGCACTCTTATTACAGATTTATGGAACAAGAAATTAGCTAAACAACACACGATAGTGGTCTCATTTGAGTCATGCCTTAATCCATGCCAATTTGATCATCAACTCTACTCTTCATGCATCTTCTTGCTACAAGAGAAAGGAAAATCATTATGTTACGGAAATTGTTTATTCTCATAAATAAACAAGTATTCATAATTGCAAAACACATTACAAACTTACTCTTCCAAACTTGTTATGAGACTCTGTTTTTCTCTGCTTGCTAGTTTGACCTTCTCCTCCCTGTTGAGCGAGTGCTCATTCTACGACGACATCCTCCTCCAAATCTTTTGAAGAACCAATAATCGAAGCTTCCACTGAAAAGCACCATGTATCCAATAGATAGTCCAATCACTAGTCCGCTTCCATATCCCATCATCACCACCTTCCATTCAATCATTGCACTCTTGTTATCTCCATCATCATCATCTTGATCGTGCTGTTGTGGCACACCATTGCTGCATAATTTAGACAGCGGAAATCCACATAATTTTGGGTTTCCACTGTATGAATCATTACTGAATGTATTGAATTGATTTCCACGAGGTATTTGTCCCTCCAACTCGTTTTTTGAAAGATTTAAGATTTCAAGTTGATTCAAACAGGCAGCCAATTGCAGTGGGATGTTTCCAGAAAGCTTGTTTGAGGAGAGGTCTAACCATTCAAGGTTGCTCAAGTTTTCCAATGATGCTGGAATTTGGCCGGTTAGTTTGTTGTGAGAAAAGTTGAGCCCTTTGAGAGATTTGAGGTTCCCAAGCAACATTGGAATCTCCCCTTCAAAATTATTCCTTGAAAAATCAATGGTCTTGAAGATGGTGAGGATTTTTTCCAACTGAAGCTCAAATCCTTTTATCACAAGCACCACAGAGTCTTGATAATATTCTTCTGTCGATCCCATGTATTCTAGGTGATCCATATGCACATCCATCGTGGCCGTAAAATTCTCCAAATATTTTGTTGGTAAATGACCTGTGAATTCATTGTTGGAGAGGTCCATGATTCTTAGCTTTTGGAAGGGAGATCTTACCTTGGGATTGCTTATCGGACCAGAGAATCTATTTGATCTCAAGATGAGAACTTGAAGCTTTGGAAGTGACTCCAACCACTGGGGAAATGATCCATTTATCTTGTTGTCGCCAATGTCTAGTACTTCCAAGTTCTCGCAATTGAGCAATGATTGGGGCAGTGAACCTTCCAATTGATTTCCTCTGAGGTTCAAAGTTGTCAAGGAGTTTCCTTTTGGAAAAGATGGAGGAATCATTCTGTCGAACCTATTGTTCCATAAATCTAACACTGAGAGACTGCTACGTGTAAGATTTCCAAAGCACGGGGGAATATTTCCACTCAAGTTGTTATTAGACAAGTCAAGCACACAAAGGGATGTCATATTGCATATACAAAGTGGGATTTCTCCAACAAATTTATTTGTTGAGGCTAAAAAGAAATTTAAACTAGGTGATGAGGAAACAGGAAAAGGCCCTGAAAACAAGTTGAAGCTAAGATCGATAGTTTGCATGTTATTCCACGGAAGTGGTTCTAAATATGTTAAGGAGTTAAGGGAAAGATTCAAAGAGGTGAATGAATCCTTACCCACTTCCCATAACCATTTAGGAACACTTCTGCGTAATTGGTTACTGGAAAGGTCTAAGGTTGATAAATGTTGCATAGACTTGAGAAAACTAGGGAATTCAATTAGGTTGCAAGAAGACAAAACTAAATTTGAAAGATTATTTAAGGTATAGTTTTTGGAGCTGGAGCTGGAGCTATTGAAATTCCATGATACATTGTTAGATGAGAGATCAAGAGTCTCTAGCTCTTTTAAATTTGAAAGTTCTTCTAATTCAACATTAATAGTAAAATTATTTGATGAAAGATCCAAATATTGGAGTTTCACCTGCTGAAATATTGATCTCAGAATGACACCATGTAGTTTATTTCCACCCAAAGAGAGGTACTGCAATGAAGTACTATGGAAATTGTGAATCTCACCAGTAAGTAAGTTAAGGCCGATGTCTAAGTTGACCCAATATGGTAGTTCAACTATCCATGAAGGTATAGTCCCGTTGAGTAAGTTACCTGACAAATATAAAGAGTGTAGATTTGAGGAAAGCTACCAAGAGGATATTTGGAAGAGTCATATGAAGAAAACATTTTGGTGGAATTACTGAAAACTTCCGGAAGTTGGCCAATGAAATTGTTGAATGAAAGATCCATGTAAAAGAGTGATTCAAGGTTTAAAGAGGACCATGGAATCGGGCCACTAAGATGGTTACCTCGTAAAACAAGGCTCTGGAGTTTGTGTGACTGGAAAATGTTATCCGGAAGCTCCCCAGGCAACTGACAGTATTCGAGATCAAGATATGTTAATGAAGATGACAAGTTCATCAATGAGACAAGAGGCACCGTCGACATGTCACTCCCGCTGGACAAACTGAGTTCTTTCAAGTTGGTTAAGTTCATAGCGAGTGCTTTGAACGCAACTGCTCCTATTCTGAGTTCGACATTGTAAGAAAGGTCAAGACTCTGGAGATGGCGGAGGAAGAAAAGGCTGCTGTTGGGGTGAATAGTGCCCTTAAGACTGTTGCAACTCAGGTACAGGCCGATCACATGCCCCGTAAGATTGTCACACGTGACTCCATCCCATTCACAACAATTTGTGTTCTTGTTCCAAGAGGATATCGTCGAATAGATGGTTCCGTTTTTGTATGTCATGTAACAGTTGGCAAGAGAGGGATCAACAACGGAGAAAGAGCTCCTAAGTTGGATCAAAGCAGAGTGCTCGTCGTCAGGATCAAAGCAGAGTGCTCGTCAGGATGGCACTGCGGAGAAGAAAAGGAAGGAAATGGTGAGAAAAGGAATATAAAGAGGAGAAGTAGAAACAGAAGGGAGAAGGACATTGAAGCCATATCTTCTTGGCAGCTAAATGGTGATAATTGTATGCAAATGCTAGCTAATGTGCTGGTATTTAACTCTATCTTGTCATCTCCATGTCTTCGCAAGACGACAAACTCCTCTCAAGTTTTATTATTATTATTATTATTATTATTATTATTACTTAAAAAAAAAAAAAAGAGGTCCTATGTTTTTTATAATCAAATCAAATCAAATCTTCTAATCTAATACATGTAATATATCTAAAAATCTATCTAACTTCTGGCCTCCCGTCCACTTGACACGTCTCCCATTTGGTTCTCCTTTTTCCTTTTTCCTTTTCATTTTCTTTTCGTTCTTTAGTGTTCACGTTTCTTTTTTTTTTTTTTCTTTTTTTTTTTCTCATTTTCTTTTTCATTAGATGTCTTCTTACACTTTTTAAGCTTTTTCGTAATATCTTTTATACTCTTCATTTTAAATATATGTCATCAAATATTTTTTTTCTTTTATTTTATCTTTATTGTGTGATGTATATTTTTTTAACTTTTTATAAATATTAGTTTAATATTTTCCCTTCATCTTTTGAAATATTATTTTATTGAATATGACTTTTATAACTTCCTTTTTCTTATTCGTCCTATTGACTTTTTTTTTCTTCCACAAGTGTCCCCTTATTTCAACACAATTTTCTTTCTCACATACACTTTTGTTAATTTTCTATGTATAAAATTTTCCTTTGGTTGCTATTTAGAACATGGGATATTGTAGCAAATAACATATTTTATCGATAGTTTAAAAAATTATTATAGCATATTTTTTAAAAATGAGAAATTATAATATATAATTTTTGAGTTTTATTATAGTTTCATGTTAGAAAAAGAAAGAAAGTAGGAGAGACAAAAAGAGAGGAAGAAGCAGCTGGATGAGTTCTTTTAAATATTGTGTGATCATAACTTCTATTATGCAATTAGTTGCCATGTGGAGAATTTTACTAGTACACTTTCTAAAAATATTAATTTTCTATTTCTTTCTCCATTTATTTTTCCCTAAAATCTTAACCTTCTTCTTGTGACCAAGAAATATAATAAATTTAAACTACAGGTGTGTGGAATTTCGTCTTCTCTCTCTCTCTTTTTGGTAATAGGCTGTTTCTGTTTTGTCTCTTTTGATTTGAAATATATATCACAAAATAATTTTACTACTAATGTGAACTCTCCTCCAGATGGCACAAAATTACTACTATTAGATATTGATGAAGATTTCAATGGATAGAGAAACAAGAGAAGGAGAAACGGACGTAGAAGAGACCTCATGATTCCTCGAGAAAAAGATACTATCAAATCTATTTTGCTCAGTAGCGCTTCAACTGCAAGTGAAAAAAATGGACAACTGCGTATCATTCTCTCCCAAGCCTCTAACTCAATTTACGAAAATAAAAGAAAGATTACAAAAATTAAAAAGAAAAATAATCAAGAGATTACAATCACAACGCAAAATCCGTTTGATTAAAAACCGTAAAACTAAAAAAAAACTGATGCTAAAAGATTAAATTCAAATTATACATTTGTAAATAAGTTCTTATAATAGAATTCATTAAAAAGTTTTATGACTGGAAATCATTACATGTATATATGATCAATACATTAAGTTGCTGTTTGGATCTTAATGATTGTCCCTCCATCTTGTCTCTTTCCTCTATTGCCTTCTAGCTGTTGACCATGTCCTAGCATAAATAAAGACAAAGCAAAGTTTAAGAGGTTTTTCTGTGCTTTAACTTTGCTTTAGATAACATTAAAATTTATTTATTTTTTGTTTTGTTTTGTTTTTTTTTTTTTGGTCCCATCTTATGATCATAACAAAAAAAGATTACAGGTTAATTTCATTATTCGTCCCTGCAATTTTATTTTAAAGTACCTCAGAGCTAATCTTTAAACTATTAATTTATCTTATAATAGTCATTCCCTCCAAAAACTGTCAAAAAAAAATTGTATTGCAGTTACCATATGACAATTTCATTATTAGTCCCACCCAAAGCTATATATGACAATTTCATTAATTATAAAAAAACATGTGGGTTAATTTAATAATTTGTACCTGCAATTTCATTTTAAAGCATCTCAGAGCCAATCTTTAAACTATTAATTTGTCTTATAATAGTCATTCCCTCAAAAAGCTGTAAAAAATTGAATTGTAATTAACATATATGATGAAATTGAGATCCAAATCGTTAAAATTACAAAATTAATCCTAAAAGGTAATTAGAATCCTTTTTTTTTTTTTCTTTTTTCTTTTTTAACTCTGTTTTGGATAAAATGAACATTATGAGGCAAATTGATTACTAGAACATTGGTTCTGAGATGCATTAAACTTTTGCACAAAAATACACACAGATGAGGGATTAAAGAAAAAAATTAGTCCTATTTCTATGGTCAAAATGCGAGCTAATTACCAGGGTGTTTCATACTCAAATGCAATGAAAATCTTCTCTTAATCTGCGAGTGATAACTAATTCAATTAAACTAATAATCTACTAATACCACCTAATTCTTATTAATTTGAAGATTACTCTTGCACCTTAAGTCAAAGAAGAAAAGAAACATAACAGAAGAATAGTACAAATGCAGGCCATTGAAAATGGATTATTTTATACTGAACAAGTAGGCAAACTTTAGACTTTAATTAGTCCTATTTCAAACAATATGGTCAAAATTGAGCTACTTACCTGGGTGTTTTCATACATTACATACAATGAAAAACTTATTTTAGTCTCTCAATTAGGACTATTCAAATGAAACTAATAATCTACTATTACCACCTGTGCCACTTCTTATTTGAAGATTGTCCTTGTAGCTGAGGCCAAAGAAGCAAAGACAACACAACGGAAGAATGTTACATATACAAACCATTGAAAATGGATTACTTTATACGTAACAAATAGGCTATCTTTGGAGTCTAAATTCAACACCAAGACTACAAGAATACTGAGAAAATGGTGCATGACATGATAATGATTGTTAATTATGATTAAGAACTATTAAATCGTTATCAAACGAACCTGCCATTTGTATGCAGATCAAAGATAGGCCGATGCCAATGCCTATCGAACTATTAGCTTCTAAATGTTTACTATTGTACAGCGTAGAAGAGACGTACAAGAATTATTCTAAAGGAAAACAGAAAATACGAAAACTTCAAAACCACACACACACACACACACACACATATATATATATATATATATTTTTGATAAGTTAACTATGCATTTGAACAATGCTTTTAAAAAGGGGGGTTCAAAGTTGAAGAAAGAGTAATGCTATGGACATCAACTCTAATCCCAACTTTTTAAATACCATTCATGTGTCATATTTTTATTGACAGATGTAATTAATTGATGTAATAATCTTTTAAATACTTACCAATAAAAGAATGGCAACTCATTTGCCATGTATATAGGTTAGTAGATATAACAATCTTTTAAACCCTTACTAATAAAAAAATGATAACTCATTTGCTACGTATATAGGCTGGTACTCAAAAATTATGATTACAATTAGTGTCCCTACTATTTTTCTTGATGAAAATATCATTTCTGAGACTTGTCAATCTGTTTCACCTAATCTTCTCTATTGAATGTAGCAGTCTTCTCACTGCATTACAATAAAGTCATCTCCCGTTGCCGGTAATAATTACTGTTAATTATCATTTAAACCTGTTAAATCGTTGTCAAAGGAACCTGCCTTACGCATGCTGACTGAAGACATACCAATGCAGTCTTAACTGAATATCTTTTTGTTTTCTAATTTATTATTATTATTTTTTATTATTATCTTTTTCTTTTTTTTGAAGAAGAAGACTGTAGGAAGTTTCCTACCATGAATGAGTACCAGCCATCAGTGCTCCAAATTTGACGACAAATCAAGATGGAGCTGTTCAATTTGGGACTGCTAAGTGATTGAATTTTTGATCTTAAACGATCAACCAATTAAGTAAAGCAGCACAAAATCCTTATGTATATGTTTATTATTGTTGTTACATATATTTTTACTATATGAAACTTAGATTTGTTTTTACCTTTAACAGGACGGTGCTATCTTTGAAACATCCAATTTTGCATTTGATAGAATGGGCTGCTTGTTTGAATTTTCTCGACTCTAATATTGCCATGTTAAATTTGAGGTTATTAAGGAATTGAGTTTTTATCTTTAAATATCAACTTATTACCCTTATATGTTTATTAATATTATCATTTTTTTACACTGTGGAACTCAAGTTATTTTTTTTTTTTTACCCTGTTGGGGTCAATCCATTAAATACCCTTAGTATTGTTATGTTTTTTTTTTTTATTAGATAATTAATTCGATCAATCGATGCCCCTTATAAATGGCTTCCAATGAGAAACTTTTTATTTTTCCCTTCATTTGTCCACTCATTTTGGTTATGGACCATAGTTAATTTCCTTCTTCCTAATTTTGTTTCTTCGAGGTCAACACAAATCCGGGGCCAAAATCTGTAATGTTGGGAAAGAGCGAAACGTTTCTGAAAATGTGTAACATAGAGAAAAATCAATCACAAGCATAAAGAAAATGTGTAATAACTTAGCTCTAAGTAGAGCTTATACACGTTCAAACATCACACTGAATCAATATCATACGCATTTTTTAATCGTTATATTTCGTGCCTATCTTTACAACAAGGTTTTGGAATTCGAATTTCTCATCCCCAAGTTGAAAAAAAAAAAAAAAAAACCAAAAACAACAACAAAAAACAGCAACAGCAGCAGCAGCAGCAACAACAACTCCAGAACATAGGGACCTCCTATATATGCAAAAACATCGGTACTTTTAACAGAGCAGCAGTTGCACCTGATCTTCAACACTACTTCTCATGCACCTTCCTATATTGCAGCAAAACAAAAAACACAAAAAATAGTTTAAAAAAAAGAAAAAGATTATTATGTCGCCAATCAAGTTTGGTTCTAAAACTGAAACAAGTAGTTAAGAAGATAGAGAAATATTACCTTTCTTTTCTCAAGACACCATTTCCTCTGCTTGCTAGTTTCTTCTCCGGCCACTTAAGGGAGCGATTGATATGTGCCGCGGTTCTCTAGCAAATATTTTCAGAAACCAGGAATCAACTCTTCTAGTGAAAAGGACCATGTATCCGATAGATATTCCGATCACCACTCCACTTCCATATCCCATCATCACCGCCTTCCGATTAATCATTCCATCATCATCAACATCATCACATCATCACCATCATCACCTTGATTTTGTTGGGCCTCGTTTTTATTGCTGCATGATTTAGTCAGAGGACATCCATATAATCCCGGGTTTCCATTGTATGAATCACTATCGAACGTATTGAATTGGTTTCCAGTAGGTATTGGTCCCACCAATTCGTTATGAGAAAGGTTTAAGAATTGAAGTTGCGTCAAACCTCCTAACTGCCAAGGAATCTGCCCAACTAGCATATTGAAGGAGAGATCTAACCATTCAAGATTAGTCAGATTGCTCAACGATGTGGGAATTGGACCGATCAGTTTATTTTGAGAAAAGTTCAGCCCTTTCAGCATCTTGAGCTTCCCAATCGACTCCGGAATACTTCCTTCGAAACAATTTCTTGAGAAATCAATTGTCGTGAAGATGGTTATAATCCTTTCCAGTTCAAAAGTGAAACCTTTCATTGTCACTGCCACAGAATCTTGGTAATACGAAGTTCCTCCTATGTATGACAAGTTCCCATCTGTGTATCCTTCCGCCATAGCCGTGAAACTCGAGAAATATTTTGTGGGCAAAAGACCATTGAACTCGTTGTAGGAGAGGTCAATGATTCTCAGCTTTCTGAAAGGAGACTTCACTTTAGGATCACCTATGGAGCCATGGAATTTGTTAGATCTTAGGATAAGAACTTGTAGCATTGGAACGGTTTCCAACCAGTGGGGAAATGTGTCCTTTATCGTGTTATTGCCGACATCCAAAACTTCCAAGATTTGACAATTGCGCAAAGATCGTGGCAGTCGTCCTTCTAGTTGATTGCCATTAAGGTGCAAACTCCTCAGTTGAGTTGTGTTTGTGAACATGTCAGGAATCACGCCATTAAACATATTCATCTTCAGATCCAACACCGAGAGAGGACGATGATTTCCGATGCATGAAGGAATCTTTCCATGGAAAGAATTATTAGACAAATCAAGGAATTTGAGCATACTCAAATTGCAAAACAGAGTTGGTATCTCTCCAGTTAGTTGATTGTTGGAGATGAAAAAACCGACCAGAGAAGGCGGAAGGAGTGGGAGATGGCCTTGAAGAATGTTGGAGCGAAGGTCTAAAAACTCTAAGTATCTCCATGGAATTTGCTCCATACGTGTCAAAAAGTTGTGAGAGAGATTCAGATAAGTCAATGAACTTGCTTCCCCATTTCCCAGCCATTGAGGAACTCTGTTTTGAAGTTGGTTTTTGGAAAGGTCTAGGTATCTTAGTCTTTCTAAGCTTCTAAGAAAATTTGGGAACACCTTAATATTGCATGAAGCCAAACCCAAGTATTCAAGCTGGGGCAAGGGAGTGTCAGTCGCATGTCTATCTGAACTCAATGAGAAACTGCTGAAAGAAAGGAAAAGATAGCTGAGATTTTTCAACTTTGAGAACTTGTTTAACTCCAAGATACCACTAAAATTATTGAATGAAAGATCCAAATCGGAAAGATTTTGTTGTTGAAAGACCGAGTTTGGGATCTGGCCATGGAGTTTGTTCTGTCTCAACAAAAGTCCCTCCAAAGTTTGAGATTTGAATTCTTGAAGACAGCCCGTGAAACGATTATTGTAGATGGATAAGTACGATAGAGATGGAAGGGAAAATATCCAAGAAGGTATAGAACCGGTAAGGAAGTTATTAGATAAGAAGAGAAATGTTAAATTCAATGGAACAAGGATTTGACTTGAGTTAATACTATCAATTTCTGGAAGCTGACCAACAAAACTGTTGTCAGAGAGGTCTAAACTAATGAGTTGTGATAATAGAGTGAGGTTAATTGTCAGTTGTGGGTATGATCCTTGAAAACTGCAATTGGAGAGGGACAATGTCTTCAAAGACTTGGCACTTTTCATCAGATATTGTAAATCTATAGATATTTTAGTGCGGGAAAGACTCAATTCCGTGAGTGAACTGCTCCAATTAAAGGTAGGCAAAGAACCAACAAGATCAAAGTTGAAATCTAGGATGACCCATCGGAGGTTTGGTAGGCGAAAAATGTTCTCCGGGAAATTCCCCCGCAACTGACATGACGAAATGTAAAGTTGCTCCAGAGACGAAGATATATTCATCAAGGAACCAATCGGCTCAACATCAACCATATCTAAATCGAATAAGCTTAGTTCCTTTAGGTTGGTTAGGTTTTGAAGCATTCGTTTGAAGACATATTGCTCCAGCTTTAACTCGACTGATTTAATAGAGGAGACGAAAAATGCAACCAGTTTGGAGAGGTGCGAGAGTTCAATAGGGACTTTACCGGTAAAATTGGTGCCAGAGAGCAGAAGATCTGTCATGTTGCTGAAACCACCGATTTCAGGAGGAATTGGAGAGCCACAGAAATCAACATCTTCGAGAGTTAAAGACTGTAGATGCAGAAGGGAGAAAAGAGTGCTGTTGGAATGTAGAGGTCCTTGTAGGAAGCTTGAACTCAGGTCCAGACCAGTTACATGACCCGAATCGCTATCACACGAGACCCCCGCCCATTCACAACAATTCGTGCCATTCCGCCAAGAGACTGTGGTTGATCCATGTTTGACAGAAAATGAGTTCTTGAATTGGAGCAAAGCAGAGCTCTCAGTAGGATGACACATAGGAGGTGGAAAAGGAGGAGAAGGAAAGGATGAAAGAGATGATGAGTGGAGAGATTGGGAGAGAAGTAAAAGGGAAAGGAGAAACATCAATGATGACCAGCCCATCCTAGTTCTCTATTGTGAAAAGCCAAGAAATGAACACACAATTCTGTTTTCGTCAAAAATGACGACCTTACTTTTGTTGGATGTATTTTGTGGGTTTGCGTTCATTTAAATCTGCATCACATCCAACGTATATAACAGAGTAGATAAAATTCTACTGTTCATTTTTGGTAGTCATAAACGGTGCGTTTTGGTGTTTCTTTTTTTTTTTTTTTTCTTTTTCTTTTTTCACTCTCGGTATGGCTTTAGTCAATAATTGTAGACAGTTGTTCATGATACTAACCGTGTAGGTGTTAGATCTAACTGTGTAAAAGCTCATTCAAACAGTAACTCATGTCCCCTACTTTTTTGCCTTTTTTCCTCTTTTTTTTTTATTTTTTTTATTTAACTGTGTAAAAATGTAACTTATATTCCTTGCATGCAATTGTTAACTTTGTTTATTTATTTAATTTTTATTTGGTATTTTCATTTTAACATTGCCAAACAGATTATCAAGGTTTAAATATGATATAAAAATTGATTCCTTTTAAATATGTATCAACTTTCTTTTTTTTTTTTTCAAGTTATTTTAGTCACGTATAGATAACTTTTTTGAAATTATTATCCCAGTTATACATCTTAGTTTTATTCTTAATTTTAAATATATCAAAGAAATGACATAAACTCTTGTTTATTTCATAATTGCCTTGTGTACTTCAATTTTGGTATTCTTTCTCTTTTCTTTTCTTTAAATCATTTTTTTCATCCTTTGTTAGGGACTGAAAATTGACTTTTCTTTTTCTTTTTTCTTTCTTCTGGAAAATTTTTTTTTAAAAAAATCTTGTTCATTAACATTTTCTTTGCTTTAATAAGCCATGTTCTCAATTATTTTCATTTTTATTATGATTCTGACTTGAAAAGATTATGAGTCATCTTTGTAATTTCAGTCATTAACATTTTCTTTGCTTTAATAAGCCATGTTACGATTTGTTTTCTAATTTAATTACTTGTTGTTATATCAGTCATGCCCCCCGCCCTTTTTTTTTTTTGGTTCGTTGTTGTATTGTCCAAAGTTTTACGTTAGTCTTTTTTTTTTTTTTTTTTTTCATTGTCTTGTGTTTTTTTTTTTTGGGTTTTATTTTCCAAGATGTTTCGTTTGGTTTTTTTTTTTTTTTCTTTCTTTTGTATTATTGGCTTTCATTGTTCTCGTTGGCATTATAATAGTTTGGTTATTGATTCTTTACTATGCATATATATATATAGTCTTAAATCCGATACCTAATGATGTCCAGTTATGTAAATTTCAGTTATTAGGAATGTGAATTCATACAGAAGGAAATGTAACTAAAGCGATCATGAAACTACAACAAAAAAGGTCTTCAATGACATTTAAAAAATGTCGTCAATCAGATTCGACGACATTTCTACAAAAGTCGTTGTATGGGGGTGTTGTGGAAAGTCTAAAATTTTTAACAACATTTTCTAAATTGTCGTAAAGGATGTCGTTAAATCTCTTTTCATGACACTTGGGTAGTGTCTTTAAATGTTTTCCTTTTTTTTGTAAACGTATCTTCCACAGCGGCCAAAAAATGTCGTGAAAATTTTCTCATCACATGTAATTATTGTCATGAATTTGAATTTTATTTTGGTTTTTTTTTTAGATAATTTTAATTTCCAGAAGAAAATCTGGATTAAATACAATTAATATAATCTTTAATATTAGAATTCAAAAAAATTAATCTTATTTAAAATTCAAAAACATTATTGAAATTCAAAGGAAGAAACATTTCAATATTATTTCCATGTAGCTATACAGATACAAATTAATTCTTGTTTTGGCGTCCTCTTCGACCTTCTTCCATGGACCCATAATACAGATGTAGAAAAGAAAACAACAAAACCACCCTTAAAAAAAATGGGAAAAAGAGAGAGAGAGAGAGAGAGCATCGTTGCTTTTGTTCATCATCTTCCATTTGATATGAAATGGCGCATCTCAGACAGATCGAAGAGGACTGAGCATCACCGGAGTCATCAAGATCATAATCTTTTGGTACTTTTATCCCAAACACACTTCCAACCGTTCTCTCTCTAGCCTTCCAAGCCGACCCAATTAAGTAATTGATTTTGCCTTTGTTGTGTTCTAAACATTTTGCTGCCTGCACAAATCAAGAGCCCATAGAAAGCAATTAAGCTTTTCTTTAAGTGCCCAATACAAGGATTTAGAAAAATAAAGGTGCACAATAAAAGGACGACCTCCATGAGGAAGAAGAAACATTTATAGGGAATTATTTGATGCATACGCGTGACGAAGCCGTAGTGGAGGCTCTAAGTCGAGCAATTGGATGGCAAAGACTAGTGTTCGATTTCGAGCTGATGGACAACTGTGTCAAAAGAATTGCAAAACCAATTACGATGAATAGAAAGCAAAGAAATAAGACGAAAACATAAATTACCTTTCAACACCAAGTTGCGTTAGTAGAATTGAGTTGTTCTGTATGTGGATACGAAATTTCTATGTCACTCATAATGCAAATTTAATTGAAAAACAAAGCGCCAATTTTTTGTTGTTCAAAAGCCATTTTAGTGCCAACAACAAAATTTTAGTTTGCCGCCTCTTCCTTTAGCAATTTGCCGGCTTAACTATTTTAAGTTGAATTTTAATATTATAAATGAAGAGATATTTATTATTAACCGGGTGTAGGTTTTTTAATTTTTTAATTTTTTTTTATTTTTGAGAAAGTGTGTAGGTAGTTATACCCGTCCTTTTCTTCAGGAGATATATATATATATATATATATTTTTTTTTCCAGAAGGAGTTATCATATATCAATATTACTTAATATTTGTAAGGTAAATATTTGATCACCACTTTCAACCCAAAAAAAAAAAAAAAGTGATCACTACTCTTCTGTACATATGTATATATTTATCTACACCTTTTTTTTTTTTTTTGAACCACTATCTACACCTTTTTCCATTTGAAAATGTTTTTGAACTTAACATAAGTTTAAAGAATTTTCATTTAAAAAAAAAAAGGTACCTAAACAATTTTTTATTTAAATTTAATCACAAAAGCTAGTTTCTAATGCAAGTCCGTGTAAAATTTTTGATAAATTTTTTGGGTATAGTGAAAAAAAAATTTTAACTAGGCTTTTAAGGTAAAAATCATTTTAACATACAGAAAATATGAGATAATTTTTTAGAAAAAAATGTGAGGAAAATATTAAAGTGAGGTGGCTGCTGTAAAATGTAAGGAAAATATTTAAGTGAGGTGGCTGCTGTAAAACCTAATGGCAATTACGCATCTAACTCTAAGGTAGAGAGTTTGAATCCTTTTCAAATAAAAAAAAATTGAGAACATATTAGACAAAAAAAAAAATTGCCGAATAGAGATAAAGCAGAAGAAAAAGTATTTGGTGCTATAAATTTAAAATAAAGAGACATAATATTAAATAAAAAATTAATAAAAATAAATGTAAAAACTTTCTTCAAAAAAAAGATTTTTTTTTTTCGAATAACTTCAAAAAAATTAACAAAAAAAAAAAAAACAACGTAGACCAAAACAAAAATGTTTACTGCAATTAGAAAAAAAATTTAATTATGAAAGTCATCTTAGATGAGATAACATTTCAAAAGACGTAAGAAAATTATTTAGGTGAGCGCATTTTTTTAAATAAAATTATTAATTTAAGTGAAAACTAGAAGTAAAAAAAAAAAAAAAAAAGGCGAAACACATTTGAAATAAAAAGATATAAGATTTAAAAGGAAAAAACATGGGCAACAAACAAAGCCCAAAAAAAAAAAAATCTTGGGCAACAAACGATAAGCAATCCGAAGGGGAAAAAAAAACACATAATTTTAGAAAAAAAATGTATAAATTTTAAAGAAAAAAATTGCAAAAAGATTATTAAAAAAAAAAAAAACCATGGGCAGCAAACAACAAAACTAACCAAAAAAAAAAATATAACATTATAAAAAAAAAACAAGAACAAAAACAAAAACAAAAGAAACCAAAACGTTCGTTCCAACCAAAATGAGTATTTTTTCATTGAAATTTGATGAAAAGTCAAGAGTGTCAAGGTTCTTATAGTTATAATATCTGTATAAATTTATTTCTAATTTCTTAGGTAGTATACTTTTAAATTGCATTGGGAACTCTTTTTTGAGTATTCCTTTGAAATTGGAAATTATAATTGATGAGTTAAAAAGCATTTTTATAATAAAGCCAAATTTGACGACATTTTTCTTTTCAATGTCGTAAAAGAGACCTTTCTATGACATTTCATAGCAAAATGTCGTTGAAAAGTTTTTTTAACGACATTTTAAGAAAAATGTCGTGAATTTTGTGTCGTTAAAAGTCCTTTTTGTTGTAGTAATTCTCTTTATTTTATATTTCCTTCTGCATGAGCTTATATTCCTAATAACTAAAGTTTATTTTTACAGAAACTGAAGTTCACATTGTCAAATACTATCATGAACTGGATTTAAGACCATTCTTATATGTGTGTATATATGAATATCTTTTCTTGTTTGTCGTCTCTTTTCAATTTTTTTCTACCAAAATTTTTATTTAACCTACAAATATATTAAGCGCTTTTTAATTTAAATGTTTTCAAATATATTTAAAATCTGATGTCTCTACTTTTTTTTCCCCTCTTCAGCTTATCAAATAGATCATATACAAACGAATTCACTATTTCTCAATCAATGTAAAATTCCCCAACCTATTATCTTAGTTAGTTTGTTTTGTTTTAAGGAATCTGAAAATATGAATTATAGGTTACAACATGACGTCTTTTTTTCTACTAATTATTATTTTTATTATTTTTTGTAGATATTCAGGAGTAGGACATCAAAATAAACCAAAAATTAAAAAAAGTAGGTGTGAAAAGAAATTTGATGTAGAGTGCTTTTATTTTATAGAAATAATTAGGGATAATTTTGGAATTCATTAGACTGTAATAAGCAAATCTAATCCTTTTGAATTTAATAGGGGTGTGTGTTTAGAAGGGATGGAGTCAAGAAAAGTGTGACAATGAAACCACCTATCTGTTTTTGGATATGATATCTAATAAGAAAGAGAGAAATGTATTCATATTTTTCACATACTATAAATATTTTTAAAAGAATTTCTATTAATCTCTTTCATAGAATACTGATAAAATTATATTATATATAGATTATTGACTCTTGTAATGAGCCCATTTTAGCATAAAAAAATAATTTTTTTAATAAAAATGTCAATATGCAAGTTTCACAAAATAACAAAATGAGTTGTATTTTGTTATTTGAAGATATTAGAATGTTTCTTATATTATGTCGTATATATTATCATGGTTCTACGATGAAATTAAACTTTTTGACTTGTACTCTTATCGATATAAACTCTTAGGTCTTTTAACAATTTTTTTTAAAATTTTTTTTATATTACAATTATTTTTTTTACACTATAAAAATTTCAATTATAACTCAACACGTGCATCGTACGTGGCACGATTAGTATTCATAAACGTCTAGATAGGAATACATATTTTAAAAAAATATCTATTTTTTATTTTATTTATAAAAATGTCTACAATAATATTTACAAAGATAACATTACACCTGAATAAAAAAAAATTGAAACAAATGAATAAAAATTGCTAAAAAAAAATAAATATAAATGGTTTAGAAGAGATCAAATAAGCTTATTTATTACAATTGGAAAAGATGACCCATTGTTGTGACAATCATCCGTTCTTAAAAGAAAAAGGGTAGGGTGTGAAGTTTCATATTATTTGTTGTATCAACTTTTCAGTCATGTCTTATCTAAAAGTGTCTCATCAACTTTTAGATAAATTATTTAGTTCCATTGTGCATAAATGATACACCCATAAAACAATAATTTGACATATTTTTGTTTTATTTTTCTATTTCCCAGTATTTTTTACCTTAATCACCAGTTATATTAATAACTTAACTAAATCTTTTATATCAATAAATTAAGTTCAAATGAATATCATCTTTTTTATTTTAAAAATCTTTTTTACATATTTAAACTTCTTTAAGATTTTTTTTCCCCTTAACACAAAGGAAAATATCGCTGCTCAGAATGAGGAAACTTCCTCATATTTAAACAATAAAAATTGATTCGATGCATAGAAAGTACCAGAGAAGTTATAGATTTTGCATCATAGTCTATAGTGACTTGTCTACTGGTGTGCTATGTAGAAGAAGAGTATCACAAGTCTAGAGGCCTTCTAATGGCAAGACTTCTCTAAACTGGACTTTGACCAAGAGTCACTACTGATGAATATGGCCCACATGATTTAATTGGATCAGAAGATCATGGAGTCTTTGTAGGTCCCCTTTGTTTGCTTGATCCCACAACGTATTTTTGATTCCATTAAATTACTGACTTATCATATGGGTTAGACGTCTTTTATATGAGTTACTTAGAGGTCTCGTCACAACATTAATACTATAAAGATTCCAGGTAAATCTAGCTCAAGACTTGCATTTTCTACGTCTTCAGTGTCAAGACTATACCCATGTTTAGTGCAAAATATAACATTTATTGTAAGGATTTATTTCTATTTGTGTCTGTTCTTATAAGTCTTTGCGGGAGAAAGAAGTAATTATATCAAATATTAGCATAATTTGTTTCTGCCCCATAACTTATTTTATCTTTATTGTGTGATGTATATTTTTTTAACTTTTTTATAAATATTAGTTTAATATTTTCCCTTTATCTTTTGAAATATTATTTTATTGAATATGACTTTTATAACTTCCTTTTTCTTATTCGTCCTTTTGACTTTTTTTTTCCACAAATGTCCCCTTATTTAAACACAATTTTCCTTCTCACATACACTTTTGTTAATATTCTATGTATAAAATTTTCCTTTGATTGCTATTTAGAACATGGGATATTGTAGCAAATAACATATTTTATTGATAGTTTTAAAAATTATTATAGCATATTTTTTAAAAATGATAAATTATAATATATATATTTGGTAAATCCTTGGATTTTTAGGAAAAATTTTTGAGTTTTCTTAGATATTCTAAAAAATAGAGGATTTATGATTACTTTTGATAATAAATTTATGTGTATAGTTTCATGTTAGAAAAAGAAAGAAAGTAAGAGAGACAAAAAGACAGGAAGAAGCAGGATGAGTTTTTTTAAATATTGTGTGATCATAAATTTTATTATGCAATTAGTTGCCATGTGGAGAATTTTACTAGTACACTTTCTAAATATATTATTTTTCTATTTCTTAATCCATTTATTTTAGTTATTTTGAGGGGTTTTTTTCCCTAAAATCTTAACCTTCTTCTTATGACCAAGAAATATAATAAATTTAAACTACAGGTGTGTGGAATTTCGTCCTCTCTCTCTCTCTCTCTCTCTCTCTCTCTCTCTCTCTCTCTCTCTCTCTCTGGTAATAGGCTGTTTCTGTTTTGTCTCTTTTGATTTGAAATATATATCACAAAATAATTTTACTACTAATTAATGTGAACTCTCCTCCAGATGGCACAAAACGGAATGAGAAGGAGAAGGAACAGGACTAAAGATCATAGATATTGATGAAGATTTCAATGGATAGAGAAACAAGAGAAGGAGAAACGGACGTAGGAGAGAACTCACGATTCCTCGAGAAAAAGATACTATCAATTTACGAAAATAAAAGAAAGATTACAAAAATAAAAGAAAAATAATCAAGAGATTACAATCACAACGCAAAATCTGTTCGATTAAAAACCGTGTAATACTAACAAAAACTGACACTAACAGATTAACTTCAAATTATACTTTTGTAAATCAGTTCTTATAATTTTATTCATTAAAAAGTTTTATGACTGGAAATCCCATTACATGTATATATGACATATACATTAATTTGCTGTTTGGATCTTAATGATTGTCCCTCCATCTTGTCTCTTTCCTATATTGCCTTCTAGCTGTTGACCATGTCCTAGCATAAATAAAGACAAAGCAAAGTTTAAGTGGTTTTTCTGTGCTTTAACTTTGCTTTAGATAACATTAAAATTTATTTTTGTTTTGTTAATTTGTTTGTTTTTTTTTTTTTTGGTCCCATCTTATGATCATAACAAAAAAAGATTACAGGTTAATTTAATTATTCGTCACTGCAATTTCATTTTAAAGTATCTCGGAGCTAATCTTTAAACCATTAATTTATCTTATAATAGTCGTTCCCTCCAAAAACTGTCAAAAAAAAAAAATTTGTATTGCAGTTACCATATGACAATTTCATTATTGTCCCTCCAAAAGCTATATATGACAATTTCATTAATTATAAAAAACATGTGGGTTAATTTAATTATTTGTCCCTGCAATTTCATGTTAAAGCATCTCAGAGCCAATCTTTAAACTATTAGTTTGTCTTATAATAGTCGTTCCCTCAAAAAGCTGTAAAAAAATTGAATTGTAATTAACATATATGATGAAATTGAGATCCAAAACGTTAAAATTACAAAATTAACCCTAATAAGGTAATTAGAATCCTTATTTTTTTTCTTTTTCTTTTTTAACTCTGTTTGGATAAAATGATCATTATGAGGCAAATTGATTACTAGAACATTGGTTCTGAGACGTATTAATAAACTTTTGGACAAAAATACACATAGATGAGGGATTAAAGAAAAAAATTAGTCCTATTTCCATGGTCAAAATGCGAGCTAATTACCAGGGTGTTTCATACTCAAATGCAATGAAAATCTTCTCTTAATCTGCGAGTGATAACTAATTGAATTAAACTAATAATCTACTAATACCACCTAATTCTTATTAATTTGAAGATTCTCCTTGCACCTTAAGTCAAAGAAGCAAAGACAACATAAGAGAAGAATAGTACAAATGCAGGCCATTGAAAATGGATTATTTTATACTGAACAAGTCGGCAAACTTTAGACTTTAATTAGTCCTATTTCAAACAATATGGTCAAAATTGAGCTACTTACCTGGGTGTTTTCATACATTACATACAATGAAAAACTTATTTAGTCTCTCAATTAGGACTATTCAAATGAAACTAATAATCTACTATACCACCGGTGCCACTTCTATTTGATTGTCCTTGCAGTTGAGGCCAAAGAAGCAAAGACAACAAAACGGAAGAATGTAAATGGATTACTTTATACTTAACAAATAGGCTATCTTTGGAGTATATATTCAACACCAAGACTACAAGAATACTCAGAAAATGGTGCATGACATAATAATGATTGTTAATTTGATTAAGAACTATTAAATCTTTATCAAACGAACCGGCCATACGTGTGCCGATCGAAGATAGGCCGATGCCAATGCCTATCGAACCATTAGCTTCTAAATGTTTACAATTGTGCAGCGTAGATGAGAGGTACAAGAAATATTCTCAAGGAAAACAGAAAATACAAAAACTTCAAAACACGATCTATCTTTTTTTTTTTTTTTGATAAGTTAACTATGCATTGGAACAATTCTTTTTTTTTTTTGGGAGGTCAAAGTTGAAGAAAGAGTAGTGCTTTGGACACAACTCTAATATCAACTTTTTGAATATTACATTCATGTGTCATATTTTTATTAGACATATGTAATTAATTAGATGTAATAAAAATCTTTTAAACACTTACAATAAAAGAACAACAACTCATTTGCACATTTATAGATTGCCACATATCTAGATTAGTAGATGTAATTAATTGATCTGATAATCTTTTAAACATTTACCATTAAAAAAACGACAACTCATTTATCACATATATAAATGGTATTCAAAAATTGTGATTATGGTTGATGTCCCTTAACATTTTTCTTCAAGAAAATATCATTTTCCGAAGCTTGTCAATCTTTTGCACCTAATCTTCTCTGTTCAATGTAGCAGTCTTCTCACTACATTACAATAAAGTCATCTCCTGTTGCCGATAATAACGATTGTTAATTACCATTAAAACCTATTAAATCGTTGTCAAAGGAACCTACCATACGCATGCTGATGGAAGACAAGCCAATGCAGTCTTGACTAAATTTCTTTTTGTTTTTTGACTTATTATTATTATTATCATCATCATCATCATCATTTTGTTTTTCCGAAGAAGAGTGTAGGAAGTTTCCTACCATGTGATGAATGACGACAAATCAAGATGGAGCTGTTCAATATGGGACTGCTAAGGATTGAATTTTTGATCTTAAAAATCAACCAATTAAGTAAAGCAGCACAAAACCCTTATATATATGTTTATTATTGTGTTACATATATTTTTACTATATGAAACTTAGATTGTTTTTACCTTTAATGGACGGTGCTATTTTGAAAATCCAATTTGCATTTGATAGAATGGGCTGCTTGTTTGATTTTCTGACTCTAATATTGCCATGTTAAATTTGAGGTATTAAGGAATTGAGTTTTATCTTTAAATATCAACTTATTACCCTTATATGTTTATTAATATTATCATTTTTTTACACTGTGGAACTCAAGTTTTTTTTTTTTTTTTTTTTACCCTGTTGGGTCAATCCATTAAATACCCTTAGTATTGTTATGTTTTTTTTTTATTAGATAATTAATTCGATCAATCGATGCCCCTTATAAATGGCTTCCAATGAGAAACTTTTTATTTTTCCCTTCATTTGTCCACTCATTTTGGTTATGGACATAGTTAATTTCCTTCTTCCTAATTTTGTTTCTTCGAGGTCAACACAAATCCGGGGCCAAAATCTGTAATGTTGGGAAAGAGCGAAACGTTTCTGAAAATGTGTAACATAGAGAAAAATCAATCACAAGCATAAAGAAAATGTGTAATAACTTAGCTCTAAGTAGAGCTTATACACGTTCAAACATCACACTGAATCAATATCATACGCATTTTTTAATCGTTATATTTCGTGCCTATCTTTACAACAAGGTTTTGGAATTCGAATTTCTCATCCCCAAGTTGAAAAAAAAAAAAAAAAAAAAAAACCAAACAACAACAAAAAACAGCAACAGCAGCAGCAGCAACAACAACAACTCCAGAACATAGGGACCTCCTATATATGCAAAAACATCGGTACTTTTAACAGAGCAGCAGTTGCACCTGATCTTCAACACTACTTCTCATGCACCTTCCTATATTGCAGCAAAACAAAAAACACAAAAAACACAAAAAATAGTTTAAAAAAAAGAAAAAGATTATTATGTCGCCAATCAAGTTTGGTTCTAAAACTGAAACAAGTAGTTAAGAAGCTAGAGAAATATTACCTTTCTTTTCTCAAGACACCATTTCCTCTGCTTGCTAGTTTCTTCTCCGGCCACTTAAGGGAGCGATTGATATGTGCCGCGGTTCTCTAGCAAATATTTTCAGAAACCAGGAATCAACTCTTCTAGTGAAAAGGACCATGTATCCGATAGATATTCGATCACCACTCCACTTCCATATCCCATCATCACCGCCTTCCGATTAATCATTCCATCATCATCAACATCATCACATCATCACCATCATCACCATCATCACCTTGATTTTGTTGGGCCTCGTTTTTATTGCTGCATGATTTAGTCAGAGGACATCCATATAATCCCGGGTTTCCATTGTATGAATCACTATCGAACGTATTGAATTGGTTTCCAGTAGGTATTGGTCCCACCAATTCGTTATGAGAAAGGTTTAAGAATTGAAGTTGCGTCAAACCTCTAACTGCCAAGGAATCTGCCCAACTAGCATATTGAAGGAGAGATCTAACCATTCAAGATTAGTCAGATTGCTCAACGATGTGGGAATTGGACCGATCAGTTTATTTTGAGAAAAGTTCAGCCCTTTCAGCATCTTGAGCTTCCCAATCGACTCCGGAATACTTCCTTCGAAACAATTTCTTGAGAAATCAATTGTCGTGAAGATGGTTATAATCCTTTCCAGTTCAAAAGTGAAACCTTTCATTGTCACTGCCACAGAATCTTGGTAATACGAAGTTCCTCCTATGTATGACAAGTTCCCATCTGTGTATCCTTCCGCCATAGCCGTGAAACTCGAGAAATATTTTGTGGGCAAAAGACCATTGAACTCGTTGTAGGAGAGGTCAATGATTCTCAGCTTTCTGAAAGGAGACTTCACTTTAGGA